>JAFMSR010000966.1:0-37007 GCA_022818135.1 Saxidomus purpurata | reverse complement strand
TGAACCTTTCGGAAGTTTGATAAAAACTTTAAAGTGTCGTTGCACGAATCATTTCCTTAATATTGCAAACTGACAGATCAAAACGGAGGTACCATAAAGTCATTTCATTCGAACGAAAACTTGCCAAATTGATTAATGGGGTAGTTATTTGGAAACATTCCTTTTATCATAGGCACAAACCTGTTGCAAGTAGAAAACCACAAATCCCTTGCCACTGGACGGCATCTCGTATCTTGCAATGTTTGGGTTATCCGCCACGAGCTGAAAGTAAAACACACCATTACATTCATAACATTGTGTCAGTACTAAATGTCAATATCGTGATAATCACGGCGGTTTTAACCTTTGTTACATTCATTAAAATTGTTTTTATTTAATTATAACACGAATCGCTGATGACATCATCTTTGACGATGAAGACAACACATGTATGGATGCTAGCTTTTTTTAATTGATGTACGATAAACAGCCATTTTACTGCCTGATTATAAACGAGAGTTAAAAGCAAGTTAAAAGATTTTAAATACCTTGTCTAGATCATCCTTTACAACTTCAACACCAGTTTCTAGGCCAAAGTTGACAATAGACTTGCCAAATTCCCTGTCCGATTTAGAACTAGAAATACAAAATTGTACATTCTTCATAACATTTCGGAAATAAAACTCGATTTTAAATCAAGAAATAAAAAATACCACCCGTATGTTAGTTAATTTGCAGTTAGGTGTTTGGATGCTTAGCATTTAGATAACACGTCCAATAGTGCGAGTGAGTTAACTAGACGTTAATGAATGACAGAACATGTAAGTTATTAAACATGATAAACATTGTGCTTGTTTATCAAAACAATGTAGGTCAAGGTAAGCCTGCTAATGTTTTCTTTCAAAAGACAGTGCGCTAATCGTTTATTTAATTTCGGTTGCTACCTCTTCCAATAACGTTCTAATAAGCATTGAGTGGTCTTTATATTTATAAAAAGAACCGTCGACGTGGATTCTCAAATAAAGAAGAAACTTTGCCTTTTAACTTTATCGTGAAATACCTTTAACTCTAACTACTTTATGATACTGGCGATAATAAACCTACGCACCTGACACTAAATCGGATACATATTGTGGTGCTGGTTGCTCTGACTTCTCTGTTTGCCTGTCTCTTTCGTCTATCAAAGTTGCTTTGTGTTTTGGAATCTCCCTCAGGAGGATCGAATTCTTCGAAGGGGTAGTCTTCCCATGGAGGTGCGTCCTGTTCACAACGTCCACAGATATCACAGTTCCTAAATGACAGTCACATGGATATTTGAAATTTAATAAACCCTGTGTTTAGCCACCATCCACAGGATACACCAACTGTGTACACATAAAGTAAGTTTAAGAGTGCAAACACAATATCTCATAAGATATTTCAAGTTGATCTTGTCACATACAACAACGCTGGTTAATGCTTTATTTATTCGTGTTTTTGTTTCTCGGAATATAGCATAATTTATTATAACCGTGTACATGTATATATATAGGTGTGTTTTTACTTCATAAGCACCGTAGGAAGTCTTATAGACCCATCAATTTCATGACCGGAAACAACTTTAAGTTTCAAGGTCAGTTTAACAGGATTTATCACGAAGTAGCAACCAACTTCAATTTTATGTTAACATGCCAAAGCATTTTCCAGTTACATATTGAAAACATCATACAAATTTAGAGCACTGCAACACTGACATCTGTTGAATATCTTCCTATCATCATACTACGAGGTTTTTGCATTTTTTTTTTCAAATTTTGTGACACGGACCTGAGAGCATAATGTATATAGGACACTTGTCTATAAAGAAACATTTTCATGTGCACTTGAAGATTGAAAACCATATGCGCAGAAATTTTCAGGAACTATTAATGGATTAATGGAAGAAACTTCTTATGGTTTTCAACATCAATGTAAACTTGACCCTTGACAGACAACGGACAGTAGACCGTGAAAGTGAGTCCCCATACGTATATCAGTTTTAAGTACATTGTACAAATACATATCCTTAGGAATCTTGTTAATTTCCTTTTTTAAAATATTACCTTTTCTTCGCCAAATTAGGATATATTAGAATATCTTCTACCTCATTGACTTCAATGTAAGATATATCGAAAGGACAAACGTTTTCCTGCTCAGCTGGCCTGTTATACCGAAGATCAATTATCATCCTCCCTGTTCCGGTACCAGTTACTTTAACCGTCAGATTGTTATCCCCATGCTCTACAGGCAGCTAAAGAAACATAAATATAACTATTTTAGCCTTTTTGTGTTTGCTTTCAGTAAATGACAGTTATTGATGATGGGTTCATTATGATATACATTAAGAATGGTAAAATCAGCCATTTGAGATTTATTCTTCACATGTCCTTTGTAAAGTGTCCATAGAAAAAATCATTTTATGTTATTTCTTCCATTTAAATACGGTTTAGATTTTCGTAGTTTATGTTACAGGAACAATATCATGGCATTTGCGATGAAACCAAGCTTCGAAACTTATACATTTCACGGATGCTAGAGATTTAGTTGATGTAACTAAGATTCAAATTATCAGGTATTTATATGTTCAGAATAACCAAATATGTATGCTTTATTATATATCTAGAAAAAGTTTGTTTACTTGCATCCGTGCGTGCTTTTCTATATCACTTACGTCTCTCAGTCCAATTATCATTTTCAGTCAGGCTTCAACCATCAAATATACATTTTTTTGTATACTAGTGCTAGAGTTAAAACTGTGGAAAAACTTGGTTGCCATAATAACATCATTGAAGTCTCATTTTTAAGTTTACAAATAAAATGATTTTAGCCTGTGATGTAATAATCAAATTGAAATAAAATGTAGATGAAATATTAGAAAAGACGAGACGGTTAGTGGTTGACAAGGCGAACACATGAGATATGTAGCTAATGAGCAGTGACAAGTACGTACTTACATTCTTAGCGATTTGTTGTACAACAGCATTCTCACGCGTAAGCTTAAACGCAGGTCCCTTCCAATGGTTTGCATACAGTTCTACTTTGAGATTCACATCTGACGAAGTGGTTAATATACTGTATTTAGACAAAGCCTGGAGACCAACCACCGTGTCCTATAGCGTATACAAAAAGTTCTTGAAAGAACAAGTTCAATAGTGTATTCACTCCAAAACAAGAAATCAAAAATTGGTTATGTACGGGGTTAACTGCAAGTGTATCGGTAGTATATCTCGAAATTAGTTTTAAAGTGATTTTACTATTCAAAGACACCATCATCATTGTTCGAGAGAAATTAATTACTGGATCATTCACGCTGAATTATCAAATTAAACGAATATCTGTATATGATTGTTTTCCTTTATTATAGAATGTCCATGTATAGCGAAAGTATGACTATCCGATTTAAAAATTGAAAATCCATCTATCTGTACGGTTTTGTATCGTTTATATCTGTCAATAACTAAACTTACTCAGTAGGACTCATTTTGTAATGTTTCTGGGATCATCTTTCTTTTAAGCACCGTTTTTGGTGATAATTCAATGTGGCCATTTTGAAGGGTAATACAACTTTAAATAATACGACAGACATGAATTCTTTTTTCCATTTGTTAAGGGGCGGTTCGGAAGCAAGCGTCCATCTTCAAACGGAAATTAATTACATGTCGTAATATTGTAACAGAAAGAACGATCCTTTCTTTTATATGGACGCATCAAAAAGAACTAATGCCTTATTGATATCTTTTATCAAAGTTATGTTGTTAAATATTGTGTTATTCACTTTTGAATTGTAGAAAAAAATTGTTTGCATTAAGTTGAATTCAGTTATACCAGTTCATATTTATAAGTTAATATACTATAACGAAGGATGTGTCATTATAAATAGCTCGTGTTGTTCTTATATACCATATATGCCATTTAATACTATGTGCATATACGTGATATTGTTATACCTGTGTCGTTCGGAAGGATCCCTTTGCATCTCTCTGAGATATCAACCATCTAACAATCTGTGCACTTGTGTCAAAGTCTTCTAGTTCCAACATTGCAAGCAGGGCGTATGCAGTGGATTCAACGGCATGGGCACTCGCTGGCTTTCCACCTGCATTTCCCCAGTAAACGTCTTCTATAAAATAATAAAGAGTATTTTTATTTAAATTAAATAGGAGAAACTGATTTGTCTGTTTCATTAGTGTTTGATTATTCCCTTTTCAACCATTGATTGATACACATATTTTAATGCTTAATAGTACATAGCTTGAAAAAAATGGGCCTGCTAATTTAAGCAAGATTTAAGCCTGATATCAAAATATGGTAAGTTTTACTTTGTGTCGGAAGCTGATAATATAAAGCAACTGCTGATCACGACAGATGTCGCATTAGCTCATCTGAAGTTTTTTATATACAAGCTTTGCACCTATAATTGTAGGCTAAACATTTTTGACAAAAACCTCATGAAAACAACGTTAAACTTCTGATAACACTTTTTGTAAGTAAATGAAGCTGATGTTCAAATCATAACTGTATTTACTCATTTTGACATAGGAAGATGTTTGTGTTAGATCTTTGTAAAGTTTTGACGGGACAGGCGCATGTATGTGTGTTAAGTTCTAGAAAGAAGAATTGAAATTCTGTCACTCGCTTCCTCAGAAATAAAACTAAATGCGATAGGTACATTACTGTACTAACACGGATGGCTTTAAAACTTTCAAGAAGCCAGCACAGAAGAACGACGTAATTTAGCTTTATCAGAAACAGCCTTTGTATTTTAGTTGATCAGAGGTAACAAGCCGATACGGTAAAATACCTTTCACGATTATATAGTGTGCTTAGCCGTTGGCCTTGTGTTATACATTCGGTCGTTCGTGGCCCAGTAGGTCTTGTCCTTTAAATATACCGTTTTTTGCGATATAGTCGGTTTTATGCTTAAATAATTATGTGATATGCACCAAGCCGTACCATCAGGCTGCTGTATAAAATGGCTTAAAATAGAATGAAATTTTGAAAACGGCAGTTTTATTACTATAATATAAACAATTACACTCTAATGATTTTTTATGTGATGAAGCTTCTATAAATAACTAGACTAGAGCTGTCCCTTATAAATGACAAATGTCCCAAAAGAGGTGTCTCGCAGTCTGTGACCTTGACCTTTAAGCTTGAACACAACACTTTGTCTTTATGTGCTGAACAGTTGGTCCAAACAGGGGCAAAATGGGCAAAAACAGCACATTTTATGCTAGAACTCCAATTCATTATAAAATCCTTCAATGTATAACATAGTTACAATGCGGACATAAGCATGTGTATATACACAAGATTCTAAAATGTCTGACCCCTAAGTATGTCCTTGACCTTCAATGTAAGGACGCGGAACTTGCACGTGACATGTCATCTCTATGTACTCAACTACTGTGCCATGCAATTTTAAAGTCCGTCTATGCATACCATAGTTACCATGTATATAGGATTCAATAACCTTTAAACTCTATATGGAACTTGACCTTTGAGGTAGGGTCGTCGTTCTTGCAAGCGACACATCGTCTTGGAGGGTTAAACATGTGTAATAGGTTATTATAAAATTCTTCAATCCATGACAGAGTTACAATCCGGAACCGAATGTGTGCATATAAACAGGATTTCATTACCTTTAAACTCAAAGTGTGACCTTGACCTTCGAGGTAGGAACGTGGGTGTTGTACGCGACACGTCGTCATGATGTTCTGAACAGCAGATGATATTTTAAAAACTTCAATGCATGACAACGTCACAGTCCAGACACGTAAACATGTGGAACGGACAGTCAGACAAACGGACGGACGATTTTAATGTGCCAAATTTTGGGGGCACAATAAAAGTATGACAGTGGCTGTAATTGTTTCATAAAGTGTGGTAGCATCCTATTATCATCAAACAAAATCAAAAGAAGAAGCACTTATCTAAATTATTATTCGTTTTTATAAACATTATCCTTACCCTTGTTGGTCTGTGTCTTATGCAGTAAATCCTTGAACACCAATTTCTTTTCGCTTTTTGCCATGGCCAACGCATAAGTACTTATAGCTAGTAGGTACGGGTTATTTTTCAACATGTCTACATTTAGATTTTCTAAGAATTCCGTTGATTTATTGATGGTTTTGTCAAGATCCTTAAAATGTAAAGATTACAACTGACAAATCGATTTCAAATAATAAATAAATAAAAACTAAATGCAGTCAACATGTCACTTTAAAATCAGTTCACCAAAGCCCACTTTTATGAATTAATCTCTCTGTAAAACAGGTTATGCCATGCTGACACTCGATCGCTAGCTTTAAATTTATACCATAGAATTACGTACTTCAACGTTTACTACATAATAGAAGACAAAAATCTGCTATAGCATCACCATAACCAGTATAATCATCGTCAACGTCGTCATTTATCATTATCATCATTGCACAAGTATTTTAATAGTAGTAAAGTATAGTAATATGACATATTTATTGCAAAAGAGTCTAATACCTCGATCAAGATGTCACACTCCAGTAACGTGACCAGTACAAAAGCAGTGAGTGATGGATCTCTTTCGTTTTTTATTTGTCCCTGAAATACATAGTTTAATAGAAGAAGGGAGTGTCGTGAGAAAGAAGGTTTAATGCTAATGAAACCAATTTTCGTAAACGACACTATATGTTTTTAGAAAATACTATACAAGCAATGTATAATCTAATTATGTGAGGACACTACCATGATTACTAGGAAGGTTGTAGTGAGTTAAAATAATTGATGTAAATTATTAAACCAAGACGACAAGAACTTAAAAGTCTTTCTTTTTCTTAGGCAATACACAATCTATTTAAGTGAGTTTAGCCTTTCATAATCGAAGGAACAGGTTTCTCCTGTCCTAAAGCTTTCAAAAAAAAATCGATCATCTCCTATACATGTTTAATGCAAATAAATCCTTTTTGAAATTGTGTCAAGAAGCCTGGATTTGCTATAATGCTCTTTCGCTATATGTTAACATTGCACAGCTTACAATATTCTCCTAATCTTGCATAACTATTTGTTTAAGTTTTGTTTGATGTTGTTCTTGTCTTTTGAATTTCGTTCTCCTTACAATGATGTAAGTGGTAAAGAAATAATAAATCCTTGAACAACTTGAACTAAAACACAGCAATTACTTACAATCATTTCCTTATGGGTAACTGGCATGTGATCAATGAATTCTCCACCATCAGTCACGTGATTCATCAGCCAGTTAATCGTGCTTACAATATCCTTTTCTTTATCTACAGCGTCGTCCACTACTTCATTCGCTTGACAAAATACCTTGGCAACAAATGCTGTAAGCCTGAAACAGTGAAAATCAAAAAGTATGTAATGAAATAAAAAGTCCTTTTTGTTTTGCTAGAGAACACCAGCAGTGGTGTTCAAATCGGAGTTTCTGGAGATCTCCATACTTTCTTAGGGGGTGAGTTTTCCTGATACTTCGGTTGTCAAAGATTATTGTTCAATAAATTGTATTTTGAAACTTACATGATTTTGATCTGAGGGAATAGTGACACAAGTTTACAACAGTTCTGCTTCCACATACATGAACTGGTTATTTATCACAAAATGATGCTCCGATTGAAATATAACAAATAACTGGTCGCATACTACTTACCATTAATCGGCGTACATTTTGCCTTCAGTAAAAAGATCGTAGGTTTCTTCATTTGATGACATGTTTAGCTTCCGAAAGATGAATATACGACTTAAGTGTTTGTAAGTGAAATGACAGAAATAGGTAATACAAGTATTCTTGCTAGGACAAAATGAATTAAAGTCACGCCTTCATTAGGGCATGCCGAAATAGAGAGGTGAGCGTAATTAGGAGTTAGCTGGTACGATTGTTTTAATCATTCTTAAGCACTAAATGCATTTCATATGCACCGTAAATTCTAAAATGGCAAAAATATTGCGTTTTTTTGTAAACATGTGATAATAATGCTCATGTTGGTATGAAATGCTCTTGAAAACAAAATCTGTTAAACCATCAGATTTAGTAAAAAAACTACTTGAACATCAAACGATAACATACATGTACAACATTTAAAATGGCTCAAACATAAGGAGGAAAATGCCACTATTTATTAAACAGGGAATACGAAGAAACTTCCGACCATTTGAAGTATCCATGCCTCAGTCCTGTAATTTATGTCTCTCGCAGCATTTTTCTCGTAGCCAAGTCAACAACTATCTAATAAAATTAATTCTATTGCGCCGACCACTAACCAAGTACTCGCTTGTCGATTCTGCCAGGCTGCATATGATCCATCTGGATGCCTGTACTGGGAAACTTCTTTTGTAACACCTACATACAGAGTATAAACAAATATAGCATTGCGTTTTCTATTATTAATTACCGGTACAAAAAATAAACTATACACAATCAGCGATTAAAGGTCCATTACTAACACCAAATTATAATAAATTAATTATTTTAGTTAACTTAAATGTTCAACACAATATGGTCACATTCGATGCAGTATGTCATATTTTCCTTCTGAGAATACGCCCGTTACAATTCCAGATTTAAAAGAAAATTCGATTTGGTTTTAGCAATGGACCTTTAAAGTTTTGACGAAAAAAACTATTCATTTACTTAATTTAGAAAATTTTGCAATTCTTACTTTTGTTCCTTATAATCCTGCTGAATGTCAAAAACATATTTTCAATCTTTCCATTTTGATGGTACTATTTCTATGTTTTTATCACATACATAATGTAAAACATTTTATAGATCAAACATACCCGGATTTGATAAGTGTGCTGTCTGCAGATTCCCTCGAGGTTTGATTGCACGACGCTCTATACATCACAATCATGACGTACGTAGCATCGCGCAATCTTCAACCATGGGGTCTTGAGATGTAATATTTGGTAATGGTAACATCATCAGATTTATAAGAACCCCAAGTCATTCAAAAAGAATATTTTTTTTTTTAATATGTATGTTTCTCCTCTTGTTTTTTGTCTAATGGAACCCTTAAGGTAAACGTATATACCTTCTCGTATCCACTGATTTCCTATAATTTCTATATCCTTTGTTATTAGTTTCTTTTCCTTTAAGTACATCATGGCATACACAGTTGGAGCAAGTCGGATCATTTTTTGTTCTCCATCTCCCTCCGGCTGTTGAAACAGGTTTTCGACCCCTTCCAATATAGTCTTCACAACATTATCCATAACGTTACATGTACCTGAAATGGATCTAATATCAATTTATTTGCTCATTGTAATATCTCTAATGCCAGGATAAATGGTGACGTTAAGGTGACCATTACAATATCAAAAAGCAAGACGTTAAAGCGTTAACGTACTCACACTCGATAGTTTAGAGTATTAATTGAATAGTATCCAATTGTAGTGCAGTGTATAAGAACCATAACTATATCTTGACTATTTACAGAGGTATTGCCCTTTGTTATTTTCTTTTTCCGGAGCATAACTTGAAAACTACTGATTAGAACTCAATACAAATTCATTCAATGGTCAAGCACAACGAGAGGAAGTGAAGAGTTTAAGAACCATAACTATATTTTAACTATGTACAGAGTTATTGTCCTTTGTTACTTTTCCTTGTCCGGAGCATATTTTTAAAACCACTTTCAATACAAGTTCACACAATGGTCAAGCACAATGAGAAAAGGAGCAGTGTACAAGAACCATAACTCTTTCCTGACTCATTACAAAGTTATTGCCAAGAGCCTTAACTCTGTTTTAGTTTTTTACAAGATATTCCGTCATTAATTTCTTCAGTTGACAAATCAGTCTTGTGGGTGTTTTAATCACGTTTAGTTATAGATCTAGTTTTGACTGGTTCTTCTACTTAGTACATGTAAAGAAATAACAGATAGCTGCACAGAAAAGAACTCAGACAGAATAAAAGAAGAATATACCCTAAAACCTTGATAATAAGCCGCGGCTTATTTTTCTTAGGAAGTGTGTCGCTTATTTTTCAGACCGGCTTATTTTCAAGGCCGTCGTATTTTTTTTCAGCGCAAAAAATAACAAACGGCGTATTTCTAGTCTTTTTTTTATTAGATAATCGTCTTCAGACAGAAAATTTCAGAAAATTTGTTTCGGCCATTTTAGCATCCGTAACTGCAAGAGAAGCAAACGAGATTTTATGTGTGCTAATCGATCAAATTAACAAACAATTAACATTTTTTTCAGGCATTAAAGTGACATTATGCGCCTCTTACTGCACATAGTGTATTTTTAAAAAAGCAATTTTTGTTGCTGTGCATTGAAATGTGTTAAATTAATGATAATGCCACATTAGTAGTTGAATTTGGTGCTTTAGAAATAAAAAAAATCGGACTGATAAAATAATAGTTGATTGTGTCGTTGTTGTTGTCGGTAGAGATTTCGGCAATGGAAGGGAAGCAATTCCTGCATGCAGTTGTTTTCTTCTGTTGACTCTCCCAGTCAAAATAAGAAAATCAATATTTGGAAAATTATTATTTCATACTGGTAGCGGGAAAAGTTTGGTGTATTGGGTTAAAAGATATTATTTCCTCTACCCTTTTGTACACACACCTATTTCAGGTGGATTTTTAATTGAAAAAATGCGCATATTTCCACTTTAACGTGTTACCACCCGCAATCAGTCTTACACCGTTGAATATGATATACTGGTAGCCGAAAATAATTACTTGGTTTTTGTCTTCATATTACAACTTACATAACGTAAAAAACGGTAAAACAGTTGTCAATCAATACAATTCTATACCTAAGGCACTACAGTAATATGTGCAAACATTAGGATGTAAACAGATTAATCCTTTGTTGATGTTTGTAAGTTTGCGGCGATCTATTGAATTGAGTGTACATGTCAAGCGGTTAATTCTTAATTGGATTTTATTTTAGTGAGAATTTTAGCTTTTAAATACATTCTATCTGATTTTAATTAAGTTTAATGTGACTATAAGTATAACAGTAACTGGTTTATTACCCTGCTAAATAGTGAATATAAAATTAAAAACATTGATATTATAAATAATATTCTACTTTATTACAGTTTTATCGCTGTTGTCTTTATAGATACATTTTTAATGATTGCGGCTTATTTTCCGATCCAGCCCATTTTCAGGTTCATTTCACCTGCAAAAAAAATGGTGGCTTATTTTTCTGACCGGTTTATTTTCCAGACCGGCTAATTATCGAGGTTTTGGTTTGGTATAATAAAAACAATTTGGACCACCTACTTCCTTTAATGGATGCAATAAAAAAATTCACTTGCTTTATTGGATATCCTTTAAGTTTGTAAGTATTTCTTTACATCCCAACAGTTTGTAAAGGTAAAAAAGCATTATGAATATGTTCAGCATGTTTTCACAAAGGACCAAAGTTAAATTCAATGCACCATTTAAACATAAAGTTTAGTAATTGTGGTAGTACTTAAAAATATGATCATTCTTACCAGAAACAATGATTGATAAACAACCGTCAGGAAGCATTATTTTAATTTCAATTAAATCCATACTGATTTATTTATTCTCGATACCGAATCAAGTCTTAAAACTTAATCGCTCTGGAGAATAATTTCAGATGGAATCAACATCGGAGAGTCGAGGTAATGTGGATTTTTTTGTATATTGCCTAAGATCACTACCGATATGACAGGGATGGAACTCTGGTCCCTCCAATCCTGAGGCAACTGCGCTACTACTGCAATATTTATCAGCAGAACTACCAGTATCGGCGGGAAAGAGAAAATAAAAATACTAATTTTGTATCCTTGTGAAAACGGCGTATGGTATAAAACATCGTACTTTGCAAATATCCTGTTGCGCTTCCTGATCCTGCAATACTCTTCTTCGGGAGAGTAAGATTCACAGTGTACACTCTCCAAACCTGCTCGTTGTTGTCAGGAACTTTAAAAAAAGTAAATAATGTATGAAAATTAATTATGTGCTTTACAGCTGACATGGTGGTACATGTATACAGAAAATATCATGGAACTAACAATGGATCATGAAATGGACAATATATCATAATTACATGTATTTAACATAAAAGTAAGAACTTACACATAGTTACTGAGATACTTCTTTAGTAACAACAATAATGATTCCGACAGATAGGACAAACTTGCAAATTTGTTTTCTTGGACCTTATCCAGTAAGGAAGATTACAGCAACTCACTTGATTCTCCCATTAACTTATTGAGCTTAAAATACATTCAAAAATAATAGAAACAAATACACGTAACCGGTGTTGCACAGGTAAGGACTTTTCAGCGGAATGGTATCATGTGATATACTGACTCGATCCGTAGTAAACATAATCATTAGGTTAAAAACTGATGTTAATGTTATGAAAAGGGAAGTTCAAATTTGTTCAATGTATTTCCTTGCAGCACAAGCTATCTTAGGATAATTCCGTATCAGCTTAACTTTTTTTCAGATGAGTGGACTACAGGACACCTTTCATGCCAGCTGACTAAACCTTAGATATAGGTCAGCTGGGTTACAAAGCATGACCACACAAGCCTACTGATTTGTATATATGCAACGAAAGAAAGTAAGATGTTTGTATAATTGTATTGTTTTACCAATACAATTTATTTTTTGTATTTTATTTGATGTCCGTGAATTTGGCAACCTGGCAGCGTGAAGTCAGTAGCCAAGCAGCCAAGCAGCCCAGCAGCCTGGTATCGTTATGTTAGCAACCCAGCAGTCTGGCAGCCTGACAGCATGTCGGTTTCAATTCGATAATTTATATTTTATATCACAATTCGAGTCTTCTCACTGCGGCAGCCTAAACTTTAACACAATGGCAAACACTTCAAACTTAAAGATCATGCTAAGTTTTATAAAAAAGGGTGTTTTTATGTCACGGAATCCCAAACTAAACATACTTTAAATAATTTCACACGCCCTCTTATTTTGAAACTTTATATTTGATATTCACATTTTGATTCTTCCAACTTTTAGAATTATAGTTTCGCTGCAGCAGCCAAAACTTAACCACAGCAGCGAAAACTCCAAACTTATAAACTGGGAGATTTGAATGTCACAGAAGCCAGAATAATACATATCTATAATAATTTCATAAGCCTTTTTATTTAGATACTCTATATTTCATGTCATGTTTCTATTTTTCCCGCTGCTAGAAATCCGAATTATACATAGTTTCAATATTTTCACACGCCTTTTTATTTTGATACTTTATGTTTTAATTCACATTTCTGTTTTTCCCGCTGCTAGATTTATAGTTTCGCTTCAGCAGTCAAAAGTTCAAAACAGCAAAAACTGCAACCTAAAGATTGTGCTGATATAAATTTGGAGTTTTAAATGTCACGAAGCCAGAATTATACACCTAGTTCAAATAAATTCAAAGTCCATTCTATTTTGACACTTTCAATTTTTATATCCACATTTCAATTTTTCTCGCTGCTAGAATTATGCAGCAGCCAAAACTTCAACACAGCAGCGTAAACTTCAAACTTAAAGATTGTGCTGAATATTATAAAATGGGGGTTTTAATGTAACGGAAGCCCGAATTTATACATTTTGTACATATTTATAATAATTTAAAACGCTGTTTCATTTAGATACTTTGTATTTCATGTCATATTTCTATTTTTCCCGCTGCTAGAATTGTGGTTTTCGCTGCAGCAGCCCAACTTTCACCAAAAGAGCGAAAACTTCAAACTTAGATATTGTGCTAAAATAAATGAAATGGGGGTTTTAATGTCACGGAAGCTGGAATTATACATACATATATATATATACAAGAATACCATTGATGCAAAGCATCAAAGGGCGCCGAAAATAGTTTCTATTTCAACATTTATTAGTTATACGGTTTTTGCATATCGCAATGTAGCCTGACAAAAACGTATAACGATTTTGTTATACTGCAACACCCCTGTTTTATACCCCCTTCGCACACACGGTTTTTTCTTACGAGTCCTTACGGAGCGCCAACTCGTAGTCAATCGCAAGCATCCGTACATAACTCGTTGGTATCCGTTAATAACTCGTCACAACTCGCAAACACTCGTGAGGATCCGTGAAAGTAGAGGCAAATATTTTGACATGTCAAAGATTTTCTTGCGATTTTCCACGGATAACATTTCCGTACATAACTCGTAAATAACTTGTAACAATCCGTCAGTATCGTAAACCGGTCGCAACAACATGTAACCCTCCGTAAACTACTCGCAAGAATCCGTAATTGTCGCGTAAACAATTTGCTTTACGATTTGTTACGGTTAGTTTACGTTTGTTTACGGACTATAACGAGTGCTTAAGTGATGTTTACGATTTCATTCACGTCGTGTTACAATGACATTACGGATTGTTAAGAATTATTACGAGCACTATACGTATAGTTATATATATAACTTTACGAATACATACGTATACTTTAGGATTTAGGTAAGGTTTATCTATTTGCTGTTCTTCCTCTTCCCTCTGAGCTAGTGCAAGGAGCAATTGCAGAAATCGTTGATATGACTGCAATCTGTTTCTCTCATGTGCCATGTTGTCTCGCTGGATGTCAGTCGTCGAATGATACATAGAGAATTGCATACATTTTTGCAAAACAAAAACATATGGACTCGTAAATACTTGTAACTAACTCGCAACTATTCGTAACAACACGTTAACAGGTCGTAATTTACACGTAAAAGCTTTATTTAGATGAATCGTAACATTCCGTAACATACTCGTAGCAATCCATAAAAAGCTTGTATTGCTCGTATTTATCCGCGGTAACTTGGAAGCAATCGTAGATTTTTGCCGTAAATACATTGTAATAACTCATAAAAGTGACCAAATCGTAATCATCCGTGTACTTTTACGAATTTGTGCCATACGTAAGGATTCGTAAGACAAATCCGTGTGTGTGAAGGTAAAATTAATCAAACTTAATGCTTCTCAATGTTTATACGTTCTCAGGTAATGTACATGTGTAGCGTTAAATAGCTAAAACTAGCTTTTTGATAAGCAATCATTATTAGTTTGATTTGAATGAAAAAAATTATGAATATTTGCAGAAAACATTTAAAATCACAGTGGTTTTAAAGCTGAAAAAAAAAACGGAAGAAAATTTATTTTAAAAAATTAGGTTTGACCGGGATTTGAACTCCACTCGTAAAATTAGGCGGTCATCAGCTTACCCACTACACCACGGAGACTGACTTTAAAGAACGTGGTAAAAAATAAGCTGATACTATAATTTTGCAAAACCGATAAGGGAGAAGTTGTTTTACGTTTTCGTATTTTTTCTAAAAGATATGAAAAGGAACATTACAATTAAACAATTACGTTTTAATGAAGGAAATGTGTATAATCAATATTTTAATGTCTATTTCGTATTATTTTAGCATACAGTTAAAACCATTTTTCTTCGCATTCTAATAACCGCTCCTACCATGTACTTCCGGAAAAACTATTCCATAAAAGGCCGCCGCCGTCAGCGGCGGCGCCAATAATCTAAGTTTATTATGTTTTTAAAGTGATATTATGCGCATATTACTGCACAAAGTATATTTTTGGTGACAGTTTTATAAGAGCAATTTTTGGTTGCTGTGCATTTAAATGTGTTAAATTAATGATTATGCCACATTAGTATTTGAAGTTGGTGCTTTAGATATAAAAAAATCGGACTGATAAAATGATAGTTGAATGTGTCGTCGTTGATGTTGGTAGAGATTTCGGCTGTGGAAGGGAAGCAACTCCTGCATGCAGTTGTTCTTTTCTTAAATTGACTCTCCCAGTCAAATAAGAAAATCAATATTTTGAAAGTTATTTTTTCATACTGGTAGCGGGAAGAGTTTGGTGTATTGGGTTAAAAGTTATTATTTCCTCTACTCTTTTGCACACACATCATTTTCAGCTGGATTTTTACTTGAAAAAAAAAATGCGCATAATGTCACTTTAAAAATCAAATTCATTTTCACCGACGGAAATTCCGGCGCATGGCGATGTTTTTGTAAAATTTTGCGAAAACAATAAAAAAAAAAAATATCAGAATATCAAAAAGTATATAATAAAATATTGTACAAAATCATTAAAATTATACGTGCAGCCATAACAAAAGACTAGACAAAATTTCATTGCATTTGTAATAAAAATGAATGACATTAGATGCCGGATTCCGACAGGGTTCCACCAGACTACGCGTCATCGTTTCCTCTACAGGCATTCGTTTTTTATGTAGAAATACCACATACGACCCTGTGAAAATATATGATAAATGTGTAGGTCTATGTAAAACCTACATGCAAAGACCACACCCACATACGTACATTGACAAATGATGTCACAGTAAGGCTCAAAACTTTGACCATTGCCCAGATTTAGAAGAATGTATCCCCTATTTGGTATGGTTATTTTTAACTATTTAGACTCCTGTGGTAACTCTATCTGAATATATGAAACATGTACATTATGGTATAACTACAATGTAATTCTCAATCAGGTATATAGCTTCACGGATGGGGTCACAGGAAGGCTCAAACCAATGAACGCTGACCAGATTTAGAGAATAGGGCTTACTTTTCCATCATTTAATTTTTTTTTAAAACTATTATGACCCCTGTGGTGACCTTATATTTAGATAGGATACATGTATGTGTAGATTTATGTAATAAATACATGTTCACACCCCAATCATGTATGTACCTTGACTAATGAGGTCACAGTAGGGCTCAAACCTTTGACCATCGCCTTGACTTGTAAATATTTCGCCCCCATTTGGTATAATTTTGAACTATGATGACCACTGTGGTGACCTTATATTAACATATGATACATGTACATGTCAATCTTTGTCATAGCTTCAATTTAAGACCACAACCATGTATGTTTCTTAACAAATGAGGTCACTGTACGGCTCAAACCTGTGACCGCTGACCAGCTTTAGAAAATAAGGCTTCAATTCCCCAGCCCCCAGCCCTCTGCCCATTTTATATTTTAAAAACTATTACGACCCCTGTTGTGACTCCTTATTAACATATGATACATATATGTGTAGTTCAAAATAGCTACATGTAGCTGCCTAACAATGCATGTACCTTCACTAATAAGGTCACAGTAAGGCTCAACCTTTGACCATCACCCAAACTAAGAAGAATGTTGTCCCTTTTTGGTACGTTTTTAACTATATTGACAGTTGTAGTAACGCCATATTAACATATGATACACGTACATATACATGTAGATCTATGTCATAGCTACAATATAACACCCAAACCAAGTATATAGCTTAACGGACGAGGTCAACGGAAGGCTCATACCTATGACCGCTGACCAGATCTAGAAAATACTGCTTAAATTTCCGCCAAATTTGGTATGTTTTTAACTATTATGACCCATGTGGTGATCTTATATAAATATATGATGCATGTATGTGTAGTTCTATGTAAAAGCAACATGTTAATTCCCCCACAATGCATGCACCTTGACTAGTGAGGTCACAGTAAGGCTCAAAGCTTTGATTATCGCCAAAACTTAGAAGAATTTAGTCCATATTTCGTATAATTTTTTAAACTATGAGGATCCCTGTAGTGATCCTATATTATAATATGATACATGTACATGTAGATCTATGTTATTGCTACAACTTAAGACCCAACCAGATATATAGCTTAACGAATGAGGTCAAATGAAGGTTCCAACCTATGACCTCTGAAAAGATTTAGAAAATAAGGCTACAACTTCCCCCAATTTGATATGTTTTTTAACTGTTTTGACCCCGGCGGTGACCCTATATTATTATATGAAACATTTATATGTAGTTCAATGTCATAGCTACAAATACAAGACACCAACTAGGTATATAGCTTACTATAGTATTTCTAGTAGCGGAAAGAATCGAAATGTCATATGGAATATATGAAACATAGTCAGTAAAATAAGTTGTGTGAAATTATTATAAATAATGTATCTTTGAGACTTCCGTCACATTTCCGCATCCATTTTATTACTTTAACACAATCGCAGCGAAAAGTATAATTCTAGCAGCGGGAAGAATCGAAATGTGATAGAAAATATGAAACATATAAATAAACGAGCGTTTGCAATTATTGTAACTATGTATAATTCGGGCTTCCTTGACAAATAAAACACCCATTTTATCAATTCTAGCACAATCTTTCAGTTTGAAGTTTTCGCTGCTCTGTTGAAGTTTGGCTGTCGCAGCAAAAAATATAATTCTAGCAGCGGGAAGAATCGAAGTGCGATATAAAATATAAAGTATCTAAATAAAACGACGTGTGGATTTATTGTGACTATGTATAAGCGAAAACTATAATTCTAGCAGCGGGAAGTATCGAAATGTAATATAAAATATTAAGTTATTGAAATGAAAAGCCATTCGAAATTATTGTAATTATGCATAATACAAGCTTCTATGACTTTTAACACCTGTTTTATGAAATGTATCGCCCTTTTTAAGTTTAAAACTGTGTATAGTTTTGGCTTCCATGAGATTTAAAACCACCATTACATCAATTTTAGCACAATCTTAAAGTTTTAAGTTTTCGCTGTGTTTATTTTTTTGCTGCCGCAGCGAAAACTTTAATTCTAGCAGTAGGAAGAATCGAAATGTATATCAATTATGAAGCATATAAATAAATGGGCGTTTGCAATTATTGTAACTATGAATAATTTGGGCTTCCGTGACAATTAAAACAACCATTTTGTCAATTTTAACACAATCTATCAGTTTTCGCTGCTGTGCTGAAGTTTTGGTTACTACAACGAAAACTATAATTCAAGCAGTTGGAAGAATCGAAATATGATATAAAATAAAGTATCAAAATAAAAGGGCGTGTAAAAGTATTGAAATTAGCTATAATTCGGGCTTCCGCAACATTTAAAACCCCATTTTATGAAATGTAGCACGATCTTTAAGTTTGAAGTTTTGCCTGCTGTGTTGAAATTGTTGCTGCCGCAGCAGTATACCAGCGGGAAGAATCGAAATGTGATATAAATATAAAGTATCAAAATAGTTGGGCCGATGAAGTTATTAAACTATGCATGACTCTGGCTTTAATTACATTCAAAACCCCCATTTTATCAATTCTAGCACGATCTTTAAGTTCGAAGTTTTCGCTGTTGTGTTGAAGTTTTGGCTGTTACAGCGAACACCAGAATTCTAGCAGCGGGGAAATCGAAATGCGATATAAAATATAAAGTATCTAAATAAAATGACGTGTTAACGTATTGTAACTATGTATATATTACAGAAACATTTCTTCGCCCATTTTATCAATTTTAGCACGATCTTTGAGTTTCAAGTTTTCGCTGCTGTGTTGAAGTTTTCGCTGCTGTTTTGAAGTTTTCGCTGCTACAGCGAACATTATAATTCTAGCAGCGGGAAAAATCGAAATTCGATATAAAATATAAAGTAAAATTAATGTAACTATGTATAAGCAAAAACTACAATTCTAGCAGCGGGAAGTATCAAAATTTAATATTAATATTTAAATTTTTTAAAAAGTTATTGAAATAAAAAGCCGTGTGAAATTATTGTAATTATCCATAATCCAAGCTTCCGTGACTTTTCAACACCTATTTGAATGTTTACAGAGCGTTTTCAACTTTTCAGATGCGTGTATGAACACACATGTGCAAGTGGTCACTTAAATCTTCGCTTTAAGATTTATCCTAATTTGACCATTTGTGTATTCGTTATACATGTATACAGTAAACTCCGTATATTGCGAACTCCTTGGGTACGTTTAAATGTGTTCCTAATGTTATATCTGGAGTCCGCAAACTTGATTGATTTTAAACTCTGTGCTGTCAGCTCTTTGTTCGTTTACCTCAAAACTATTACATGTAGCATCAATTATCATTTATTATAATAAATTTAAATTCTTTATTTAAGTAAATTGCATGAAAAAGAATGTGTAAAATCCAAAGCCCATGTTATGTTATCTCTTTATGGAATTTTTAAATAAATGGAATAAGGAAAAAATATCGGTCCTAGATAGTTTGTTCCTTATCAGGAGTTATATCCGGAATTTCGTTATATCCGGAAATTCGTTATATCCGGGTTCGTTGTATACGGAGGTTACTGTACTGTGAGTGGCCACTTTCAATGCATTCATAGCCTGAATGCTCACGAGACGCTGTGACTGCATACTTTGATTCAAATATTGTTCCACAGATTTTGGCAAGACTTAACTTAACATTCGTTATTTACAGACGTACCTATATTTCTTTCTGCGATGATGTCCCCTTCTTTTTCAAGGTCTTTAAACTGCTTCAGGAGAAAGACGTGTTCGGCGTGCGGTCTAGAAGCTATTTCCGCCAGCACAAAATTGTCGATGTTTCTTCCAACGCCGATTGAAAATATCTCAAAATTTTCATCTGTATAAATTATAATATTTAATTGTTTAAATTTGTTCTTTTATCGTGAATGACTGTCATTTTCGATCTTACAGAAAGGGCCATTTCACTTAAAGTTAATATTTCTTTAATAGTTACAGTTTTTTATCGTTAAGTCCATTGAGCACGTCGCAAGCAGTTCGGAATAAGCAGACACGAAATTCGAATAAGCGAGACTAGCAAATGACTCTGAGATAAGTAGAAGTTTGCGTTTAATTTGAGAGAATTCAAAATAAGCAGTCCATGTATAAGCGATTCGAGTACCGCAATTCGAGCACCCAATGTTTTGACACAGATACATAATGCAAGGCATTCGTACTTGTAAAGACCTATGAAGCATTTTATTTTGATAAGAAAAGGTTCAGAAATAGTATTGCAGAAAATTTAAATCTTTTCACGGATGCATCTGTAATGCTGAAAGTCTTAGTTCGTCGACTGAGTCTCATAGACCGCTAACCACTGCAGGTTCGTACCCCGACAAGGTCATCAAATATTCGTGTGAGTACTCTACGCCGTCTGTTGTTGGGACAGAATTACATGTACAAGTTTAAAAATCAGACTGTCGTACTTAGACGATGAATAATTATTCCTGAGGTTCCAATGGAAAGTAATTAAGAATAGAGTCTACGCTGCACAGTGCATTTGGGTGGGTAAACCTTAATACTAGCCAATCTCCCGTGATACCGCCTCCAGCCTCTTCACTATCTCATCCCACTCGATTTTCAAAAAAGTAACAGCAACAACGGCAACTGTCTAATCAATGAATAACAAGGGGGCCAACATGGCCCTATATCGCTCACCTCGCTACCATTGGCTATAATACAAGGTCATCAATAGCAGAAAGGGTCAATGTTGACCTTGGGGACATGATTTGAAAATTCTTGAAAGATGTCAACTAGGCAATTATATACATGCTAAATATATAAGCTCTAGGCATTGTGGTTTCAGAAATAAAGATTTTGGAAGTTTTTCTTATATAAACCTATGTACATTTTGACTCGCAGGTCATAATTTGAACAATCTCAGTAGAGGTCCACTTGGCTATGTCACATGCTAAATATCTAAGATATATGCCTTGTAGTATAAGAGAAGGAGATTGTTTTAGTTTTTCCTACATAAGCCTATATTAAATTAAGTGACGCCCGGGAGGGGTCAATTTTGACTCGGGGATTATAATTTGAACAACCGTAGTAGAGGTCCGGTAGGTTATGTTATGTCACATGCTAAATATCTAAGCTCTAGGCTTTGTGGTTTCAGAGCAAAAGATTTTCCTACACAAGCCTTTGTAAAAACAAGTGACCCCGGGCGGGTTAAATTTTAACCCATGGGTCATAATTTGAACAATCTTGGTAGAAGTCAACTAGGTTATGCTAAATACATGTCCACATGCTAAATATATAAGCTCAAGGCCTTCCTGTTCTTTAAAAGAAGATTCTTGAAGTTTTTCCTTTCCGTTGCCATGGTAACCAGAATTCTGCATGGAATGGAATTATTTGAACAACTATGAAAGAGATTTATGCAAGGAACATCCCTGCCAAATTTCATCAGCATTGGCCTAGTTGTCGTTTGAAGGGAAATGTTAACGGACGTACGACGGTAGCCGGACGGTGAGTGATCCTAATAACTCACTCTGGCACTTTGTGCCAGGTGAGCTAATAAAAAACGAAGATAAAACAGTTTCAGTTACTTTTCAAGTGGTCGGCGGATACCTCTATCCTTTCTATTCGGTCGGCCTCTAAAGTGCTCGTAACCTCGGCGTCAGTGATTATGAACACTGCATGTTTTGCATCCAGCCACCGTCGACGGTTCCCAAAACGTAACTTCCGAAGATAAATGTTAGCAAACACTGTATTCAAAGCCTTCGTGATATCTGTGCCCCCGCCAGTATTCTGTAAGGCAAAAATAGACATTTATGTAAAAGTGTTCGCTGATATAGGATAGTTTTTTTTAACTTCTCAGCTATACACCGACTTGTTCGGAATTCAACCGTGTTTCACGATAGGCATTCAAACAATCATTGATACTGTTCAGTGATACACCATCCAGGTAATGCATCATTAATTAACCTCTGCAATTCTACTCCAACGGAATTGTCCGAGATTTTTTCAAATTTCCGACCTATTCTGACACCATCTGTGTTACGGTAACATGTACTGATGAGACATTAATTCCTGCATGCTCATGAGCAACAGAAATAAGAATATACGATTGCACAGAAGTGACATTGATGGTGTTGTTCCACCGCTGAGAAAATATCTTGCCCTAGTGCTAGTATAGAGAACATCGATCTGGGTGCAGGGGTGTAGCCCAATGGCATAAATAACCGCTTGCATAAATGAGTGAAGCTTTAGAATCACAGTATCTGTTACTAAGTATATATGTACCTGTATTTTGTCAATCTCTGCATTGACGGCCTGGTTTGATCTTACATTTGCGTCGTCTAAATTGAATTCCACTTTTGCTTCCCCGCTGAACGTAACCAGAGCAAACCGAGTTCCATTTTTACCTAGAAAGTAGGTAATCTATTAAAGTCTCAAGACATAGTATTCTGTAAATCTATAATCATATTTAACATCAATTCTAACGCAGTTATTGACGTCACGTCATGTCTGATTGGTTTTGTCGCCTAGATGTAGAATATACAGTCACTTATATCAAAATTACAAAAACATGTAAATATATAATCATATCTGACATCAATGGACGTTCCTATGTCTAAAGAGCACCTTGAACCACAGGTGAACAGGTCTAAAAGTTGAACTGTCTATGTCCTGCAACTGCAAGACATTTAATATAGTTATCCTGACCTTGAACTTTACTTGGTACGATAAAGGGCCATACCCAATACACGTATTTTAATTCAGTAAGCTTCTCAATACAATTTTGTTGATGGAAAAAAATCGTAAAAAGAACGTATGTACAATTGCTTTAAAGCTATTTTGATGTTCTGATAGAAATTTTACGCTTGATTGTGATGTGCAGACTGGTTTTATTGCGCCCATATAGTTTTTGAGTGCAGGTTATAAAAACGCCAAGCTAATTGTCTAAATTGGACTTTTCCGTCCTCAATTTGGACATTGATTGTTCAAGAACCTGATCACTGAAAATTAACAGTAACTAAATATCGAAAAGTACAGATAATGACCAGGCATCGTTTTTTGAGGCCCCTATTGGGTAACCCCGTTCATTTTACCCGTCTTCGGTTAGCCAGGGGTCGGAGAACCATCCTACCTAACCTCACAAACATACATAGTGTTTAAGTATGTCAGTAATAATATAATAATATGAAATGTAATTTACATATGTTGATACAAACTACAAACAAAAATCAAACAGAAACAAGGGGGGAAATACATGGCTATTTTCTTAGTATTGTTATATAATAAACAGTTACCCATAAGTACCTCTTTTTTCAGTCATTATTTATAGACAGAACGTACATTTTACCTGTCTAAAAATACAAATTATGTACTTCTACCACACCTTTTAGAGACCAGTATGCCTTTTTCTTTCCTATAATGCAAATTTGATCACCAATTGAAGAGGCTATTTTTATAAACCCTTTCTGTCCTTGTATCGAGGGTATAACTTCTTTTCTTTTACACAAAAATATATATATATATTAATTTCAAAACACAGTATATTGTAATGTCCTTTATTATTTGTTTGTTATTTGTTTGAGTAACCTAATATAAAAGTTTAACTGTTTATATAGAAAGTTTGGTAATAAATTCGCACTATATTTTTCATTTCAGATCTGTAATTAGTGTTTGAAAATGTCTACATTCCCAAAACAAATGGAGGTTTTCTTTTTTAGTTTTGCAGAAAAAGCAACATTTTGCATTTTATATAACAATACAGTCGTACTAACATTCTATTGAAACCAGTGTGTATAATCACTACTTACAACAAAAACACTACTATAAAAAATTTCCATTTGAAAGATATTTCTCCACTTCTCATTACAAGTTTGTAACAAATATACTATATATAGTATGAATACCTTTTATGGCGCTTAATATAGGTTTCATATAAAATGTATAATTGGAAATGCATACGCAAATCTTGAGGTATCATCTTTCATTATGTAAAGTATTCATGAATTTTTAATTACATTTTTATACCTAAATAGGTTAAAAAGATAATGTTTATTCTTGACTTTATTTCTAGTTCCTGCCTGTCAACAAAACACCGTTTCTGTTAACAACATCTTAATATACCTTATCCCGTTATCATACCATTGTTTTATGTAGACGCATTTTTTATCAATTAACACATTATGATTTTAAAAGAGGGGTTTAATAGTTTATTTATTTCAGTCTCATTCATTTGCATAATACACATTTATAAAATTCATGCATACAAAATCACAGATAATATCAAGCAAATGACCATTCTATAGTAGAATTATAAGAGACTATAAGCATAATAAATTACAAATTATCACAGTTACTATATTCAATTTACACCTAAAACGAATGTCATCTAGATTAAAGACAACAAATAAAACCATACACTAACATGTATGGAAATCATACAAAATATACAGGTATGACTATGCACCTTCTGCTAATCGAAACCTAAAAATTAATTAAAAATGTCACAATATAAAACACTGATGTGAGAAAATAAGCACTATTGCGCAATTACAAAATGTTTTAAAATAACATTTATTACCTCTGATCAGATCAGAAATAAACTGATTAGCAGAAACTGCATAGGAGAACATAAAATATACAGAGTGAATGGTAAAGAAAATATATTCAGCATTATTTACACAAATAAAATTGACGTCTAAGTAAAATATCATGGCAGGTTTTGGCACATAGACGAACAAGCATAGGATGTGTAAACAAAGTGAC
Source organism: Saxidomus purpurata (assembly GCA_022818135.1). NCBI lineage: Eukaryota > Metazoa > Mollusca > Bivalvia > Venerida > Veneridae > Saxidomus > Saxidomus purpurata. The sequence continues at coordinate 11,773 of JAFMSR010000966.1, read as the reverse complement.
AAATTGATCAATGATAGGCAAATCTTGAAAACCAATGCAGACATTTTCAGCTTTGCTGAGCAAGCAGCTGCGAATATCTTCATATTTGCGACAGCCCATTAAAACATGCATTTCATCTTCTAAAACATTACAAAAACAACACTTTCTATCCTCTACCCTCAACTTTTCATATCTTCCTGTCTCAATCCTTAGTGGAGCAACTCCACATCTAAATTTACTAAGAGCTGATCTATGTTTTGCTGACATAATTGTCTTACAGAAATTTTCAACGCAAAATTCCTGTTTAAATAATCTGTAAGTTCTTAATTTATTTCGACCAGTGCCTGAAGTACCAGTAATACTGTTAATTGAACTTAACCAATCAATTTCAAAACAACCCATGGTCTTCTGTACTACGCTATTGACCAAATTATTTTTATGAACTGGAATATTAATTGAACAAAACTGATCAAGATTGAATGCAGAAAACTTCTTTTCAACTGCAAAAAAACAGTTTTTACATGCTGTACTAGCTAACCCAGAGGCCCAGAGTGCAACACGTTTATTAAGTCTAGATTCAGGCATATTGGCAATGCGAGCCCATGAAACTGAAATGCATTTCCACTGGCGTACTATAGGGGGTTGCCAAGCCATTTCACCAACAACTGCTGCATTTGGTGTATATCTACCAACACCTAAGAAATATCTCATGGCTCTATTGTGAACAGTATTTATACAGGAGAAAGATTTATCTCCCCAGACTGAAGCACCATAGGCAACAACTGGCCAAACAACAGAGTCATAAAGTTTTGTAAAAACATCATATGGGACACCGCCTATAGATTTACATTTAGCAATGAGGAGACCCAATGCACGGCTGGCACTCTGAGCAACTGCCTTAGCTGTTATATTCATATCTAAATGTTCTTGTAAAACTAAGCCAAGGTATGTATATTTACTAAGCACTTGCAATGAACTGTCTCCACATGTAAATCTTATGTTCAATTCTAGGAGTAGACACAGGTCTAAAATGTATAATATTGCTCTTGGTACTATTAATACACATATCATTCAAATTACACCATTCATTTAAGGCATTCAGTAAAAGTTGAAGGTCATGCTGGTTTTCAGCTAACAAGACAATGTCATCAGCATACATCAAAATACATATATTTTCACCATTGACTTGTATTCCAATATCTAATGATTTCAAATATACTGCTAAATCATTGATATAAAGATTAAATAGCAGAGGAGATAGAATACAACCCTGTCTTAATCCGCATTTTACGTCAAACCATTCAGTTACATAAGAATTTAGTCTGACACAAGATGAAATTGATGAATAGAGAGACTTAATGGCACAAAACATTTTGCCAGTAATACCTAATTTTACAAGTTTATTCCAAAGTATATCACGATTTATTAAATCATACGCCTTACGGAAGTCTATAAAAGCACAATAAGTAGACTTTTTAAGTTTTTTTCTAGTTTCAATGATACTAATTAAAGATGACAAATGGTCATTCGTACTCCTGTTTTTTTCTAAAACGTCTGATATTACATTGTTAATTTCACATCAATCACTTAAACGTCTGTTTAGGATACTACAATACAACTTGTACATTGAAGAAGCCAAGGAAATGCCTCTATATGAAAGAGGGTCTCTAATATCCAATGTAGAAGACTTAGGGATGGGGTTAATAATAGATTTTCCCCAAAGTGTGGGAACAATACCATTACTAAAGCAAACATTAAAAAGTGTATGCAAAAATAAAACAGCAGTATCATTTTTTAACATTTCACTTGGTAAATTATCAACTCCTGATGCTTTGCCATTCTTAGCATCATCAATAGCCTTCTTGACTTCCAAAATACTGATATTATCATTAAATACCAAATGATCAGACTGATCAATACTTTCAGTAAAAGAAGCAGTATTGGTGTGCTTAACACTATTAAAAATAGAACAAAAATCAGACTTCCACTTATCAAGCACAACTTCTAGGTCAGTAGATACAGAGCCATCTTCAAAAACTACTTCTAAGGGAATTTGTGTTTTCTTGCTATGACCAACACCAACTTTGCCAATCGTTTTCCAGAATTTAGTCTGATCAACATTACATTCATTTAACAGATCATTCTGTAATGAGTACCAATAAAAACGCTTGGCTCTTTGTACTTCACGATCAAACTGCTTTCGTGCACATACATATAATGACCGTAACCTCTTTTTCTCACTATATACATGTAGCCAGTATATTTGTGTCACCACTCATGGTAATAAGTTCTGAGGGTCTTGTAACAGAAAAATTACTAAATAGCTTAAGATCATCATGACTAACAACACAAAAATCTACCACAGCTAAACCTTTAACCGATACAGAGGTAAAGTCATTTTTAGTACATTTCCTGCCATTTAACATACACATGTCAGAATTTATTGAAAAGTCTATAAAAAGTTCCCCATACTTGTTTGTTTTAAAATCAATAACATCTCGTCCAGAGATACAGTCTATACCAGTTATAAAATCTTCTAAATCATCACACCTACTATTAAAATACTTAACCTCCTGACGCTTGATCCGAGATACCGAAACGGTCGATGATAAGTTTCATAAACTTCTTAGCTGAGTTCAGAGATTTGGTGCCGATACTCGAGGAAGTATCTACCACTAATACAACGTCCAAACCGCTCCTCAAATGATTCAAACGAGCTGAAATTTCAATATGAATACAAGTACAGTAAACTCCGTATCTAACGCCTCCTTATATAGCGACAGTCCGGATATAGCGACAGTCCGGATATAACGACAGTCCGGATATAACGACAGTCTGGATATAACGAACACATTTTCTTGGCCCGATTTATTTATTCCTTAAATTTACAAATTCCATAAGGATTTAACATGCTCCAGGTACAATGTATAAGGAACAGATATAAGATGTCCCAAGGAGTTCGTTATTAAAAGCGATAATTGAGAATTTCATTAGATTTGTCGTCGTATACACATAAGGCAAACAGTATCGAGGGTTGACCGCAAAACTTCTGTTAGTCTTTCTTTATTTCATATAAGTTACTGCAGTTTTGCGCTCAACCATCGATACTGTTTGCCTTATGTCACATACTGCTCAACCGTACAAGTGTTGGTTTTTTTTCTAATAAAAAAGTTAATAATAACATCCTGTGATTTTAATTAATTGAACCAGAAACAATAGTTAAATCCCGAGTAGCCCTAGGTCAATATTATAATGTTCTAGTTGGAGTATAACCGAACGTAAGTACAAATATAATAATTTATGGAACTCTAGATGTATTTTTTGATACAAAATAATTCAGATTTTTACTTATTTCCCCCACGCATTTCAGTATTAGTTTGCAATGAATAGTGCACGCGTAGATAACGTTAGCAGGCACTGGTTAATACCACCACCTCACAAATATTAAGTCTAGTATTGATAACTGTTGAACGGCATGCCCTATTCTTCTAAAGGTAGACTGTGGCATTAACCGAAAATGCAATTCTGAAATACTGATAAGTGAAATTTAAAGACTACATTCTGCCCCGCTCGCTGATCCTGTTGTCGCGCCAGGAAGGCTGTCAAACATTTTACCTTTTAAATGGTTTGCCAGATCTTCAAGTGTTCTTCGACCTGGAGAAGAAAATAATTTAGATAATAAATCTGTTTTTCCCACAGTTATTAGAATTTCCGGCTGCATAGACGATGATTGAGTTCACATTGCAGGCTATTGAATTTATTAGATTAAGTACTACATGTAGTATTGAAATGATTTCGATTTCCATTGGTTAAATTGTGTAGTATTGAAATGATTTCGATTTCCATTGAATTAATTGTTTATTATTTAAATGATTTCGATTTCCATTGGATTAATTGTTTAGTATTGAAATGATTTCGATTTCCATTGGATTAATTGTATAGTATTGAAATGATTTCGATTTCCATTGGTTAAATTGTATACATGTAGTATTGAAATGATTTCCATTGGATTAATTGTTTAGTATTGAAATGATTTCGATTTCCATTGGATTAATTGTATAGTATTGAAATGATTTCGATTTCCATTGAATTAATTGTTTAGTATTTAAATGATTTCGATTTCCATTGGATTAATTGTTTAGTATTGAAATGATTTCGATTTCCATTGGATTAATTGTTAATATTGAAATGATTTCGATTTCCATTGGTTAAATTGTATACATGTAGTATTGAAATGATTTCCATTGGATTAATTGTTTAGTATTGAAATGATTTCGATTTCCATTGGTTAAATTGTATACATGTAGTATTGAAATGATTTCCATTGGATTAATTGTTTAGTATTGAAATGATTTCGATTTCCATTGGTTAAATTGTATACATGTAGTATTGAAATGATTTCCATTGGATTAATTGTTTAGTATTGATATGATTTCGATTTCCATTGGATTAATTGTATAGTATTGAAATGATTTCGATTTCCATTGAATTAATTGTTTAGTATTTAAATGATTTATATTTCCATTGGATTAATTGTTTAGTATTGAAATGATTTCGATTTCCATTGGATTAATTGTATAGTATTGAAATGATTTCGATTTCCATTGGTTTAATTGTATAGTATTTAAAAGATCTCGAATACCATTAGTTAAAAATAGGAGCGGATCAGTGGTCCAGTGATAACGCGCTGGTCTTGTAATCCAGGGATCGCAGGTTCGATTCCCCGCTCCTCTACTAATAACTTAAGTGGTCTTTCGGATGAGGTCCCATGTATCGGTGCTGTACACCGGGCATGTTAAAGAACCAGGCGTATCTCAAGAACGGCACACGTTCTGTATCTTGCACTATCCCCCGAAACCTAAAATAACTAAACTCTTCTAGGGGCGTTTGTCATATGGATTACCGGTATCAACGATAAACTCTAAAATACATTCATTAGTTAAATTGTATAGTATTTCAAAGATCTCGATTTCCATTGGTTAAATTGTGCACATATCTTCTCATTTGTGGAAATCCAAGTTATCTTTGTAATAACTAAACTCTTACGCGGTGATCTCCCCGTACCATTATTACTATCCAATGAATAAACAATGAAATATCCATGATACCAGGTTGTGCCTCTTTTGTCTAAATTCCGTTTTGTGTTAACATCATGCTGGACCGTGTTTCTTTATTCCGTTTCGTGCTAGCGTGATGTTTGACTGTGCCCACTTATTCCGCTTCGTGTTGATGTGTCTCTTTATTTCGTAAGTGTTAATGTCAAACTGTGTCTCTTTACTTCGTTAGTGTTAATGTCAAACTGTGTCTCTTTACTTCGTTAGTGCTAATGTCAAACTGTGTCTCTTTACTTCGTTAGTGTTAATGTCAAACTGTGTCTCTTTACTTCGTTAGTGTTAATGTCAAACTGTGTCTCTTTATTTTGTTAGTGTTAATGTCAAACTGTGTCTCTTTACTTCGTTAGTGTTAATGTCGAAAAGGTCTCTTTATTTCACTTGTGATAATGTCGATCTGTGCCTCATTATTTCGTTAGTGTCAATGTCGAACTGTGTCTCTTTATTTCGTTAGTGTTAATGTCGAACTTTGTGTCTTTATTTCATTAATGATAATGCCGGACTGTGTCTCTTTACTTCGTTAGTGTTAGTTTCGATCTGTGCCTCATTATTTCGTTAGTGTCAATGTCGAACTGTGTCTCTTTATTTCGTCAGTGTTAATGTCGAACTTTGTGTCTTTATTTCATTAGTGATAATGCCGGACTGTGTCTCTTTATTTCGTTAGTGTTAATTTCGATCTGTGCCTCATTATTTCGTGAGTGTCAATGTCGAACTGTGTCTCTTTATTTCGTAAGTGTTAATGTTAAACTTTGTCTCTTTATTTCGTTAGTGTTAATGTCGAACTGTGTTTCTTTATTGCGTTAGTGTTAATGTTGATCTGTGCCTCATTATTTCGTTAGTGTTAATGTAGACTTGTGTCTCTTCATTTCGTTAGTGTTAATGTCGATCTCGTTTGTGTCAATGTCGAATTGTGTTTCTTTATTGCGTTATATTTAATGTCGATATGTGCCTCTTTATTTCGTAAGTGTCAGTGTCGATCTGTGTCTCTTTGTTTTGTTAGTGTCAATGTCGAACTATGTCTCTTTATTTCGTTAGTGTCAATGTTGAACTGTGTCTCTTTATTTCGTTAGTGTTAATGTCAAACTGTGTCTCTTCATTTCGTTAGTAATAATATCGGACTGTGTCTGTTTATTTCGTTAGTGTCAATGTCGGACTGTGTCTCTTTTTTTCGTTATTGTCAATGTGTAATCGCCATTACGACTAGACTCACCTAGAAATATTTTTTAATCAAGACTTTTAAAAGACATGACACGTGGCCTGCCTACTACATAGTCACCCTCATACGGCCACTAATGATATGGTTAACCTTCCTAGAGGTATCGCCATAAGCCTGTAGAAACAATACCAATACAAAATCATCGATGGGAAGTAACTAAACCACAAGACTTAGTAACGTTGTCCTAAAACATTCGAAAACTTTACAGTAGTAATCTTAATTTTCAATAAAACTATGCAACAGTTACTGACCATCACTTATAACTAGTTCATCATTCTTGCAATCTTTCATCTGATTGTTAGGGTCTAAACAAATTTGAATTGTCATTTGTTCTTCTATTCCTTCATTCTGTAAAAAAATGAAAGAGACAAAATGGGTTTATCATATCGTAATTATCCACATTTACAATGAATGGATTTTAATAAATATCAAACTTTTTATTCGAAATTATTTGAAATATTATTCCATGTTATCTACGGTATAAGACGTATTATTCGTGGCCATGTTCCTTTTTCCAAATTCTCCTTTGTGTTATACAATGTACATGGTATTTTATACATCGCTTTGCATATTGATTTTATCGTTTTTGAATGTTCAGGTTCTAATGGCAATTTCAATGTCGAATAGTCCAGAAATATCGAATCATGCTTACAACAACGTAGAGAGGCTTTCGAATAACATCAACTTCCGGTATATCAGATTCGGTAACTATGGCGGAAACTGTAATAGGAAACTTTCCATGTTTCAGCGGTATCATAGAGAATCTTACTGTCTCGGCGCTGTTAGGCTTCAATGTAACAACTGTTTTAGGTGATGTTTTGCCTGATTCAGTATTGTAGCACAAATCGTCCACGCCTTCTAAATAAACATTTGCCTGGAAAAAATACCGTATAATAATGTAGAAGCTACAACCAAACCAAGACAACTTTGATGATTGAACGAAAGCGGATCTCCAAATGCCCTTATGATACCTCAATGTCACTTCGTGACGTTACAAAACAAAGTCACAATACTACAGGTTATAGAACTTGCTGTCCGCCATCTTGTTTTGAAAAACGCAAGACCTTTCCTTTGAATGCAGGTTGTGAATAAATCATTTTCGTACCTCTTCTCAATCAACGCTCCATTGATAAACATACCAATACTTTTCGTAACCAGAGCGGTTATTGCGTACCCTAAACATTTTGAACCATGTTAGCGTTGGTTATAATGATGGGGTATGCAAAGTGTATATTACCGGCTTGCCCGTTTATATCGGTTTCTATTTACGGATCATTGACAAATCAAACGTCTGGAAATTTCCTGGAAGGGTAATAAGTATTGTTACTTTATCATTCTTCGTTACCTCATCATTCATTAAATCTGAAATCTTATTCTAACGTTACCGTTTTCGGGTCATCCATTGGGAGTCCATAATTAAATATTGTTGCTGTCACGTAAAAATGTTTCAGTCGAATGGCTTTATAGGGCAGATCAAGTTGAATAAAGAATGATTTGAAGGCGTTTACTTCAACCGGATCAGCTATGCACATTCCCTTGTCTGGTGTTATGCCTGGAATGTATATGAAATTAACTAGTTAAGTAAAAACAGTGTTGCTAACACGTTTGTGAAGTTTTATCCAAATTACAAGCAAGTTTTGTTTTTCAATTTTATCCCTATATTCCGACTTGTGCAATTACCGAATATACGTTATATTTAGTATTTTTGGCAGTAGTGTTGCAAGAAGAGAACACAAAACTGCTGACACATACTTCAAGAGTCCAGAACATGTCAATTGGCCGCTAAAATGCCTTCTTTTGATGCAAGTCTGCGCGGCATCATCATGCCTAATTAATGCAAGTTGTATGAATTTAAACAAAACTCTTGATGTTACATTGACACATTATTAACGTATGTAGGATAATCGATGAAAGACAATAATATTAAATCCATATTTTAAGAGACTCACCTATGGCTTGAATTATCCATTCCGTTATTGAATCAGGATAACGTAGAACTTTCTTGTTATTCCCTTTGCTGAAAAGGCGGACGAATACCTTACAAGATGACAAAATATTTTTAAGAAAAAAGGTCGTTTCAAGCAATAATAATTATTATGTAACCTAGAAATGTAATATGTTGTACACTTAGACTAAAAGTATACATGCATGTTCCATTACCAGGCCCCGATTTCACGAAAATACTTAAGTAATTGCTTAGCTAAGTAAGTTATTTTGAAGTCTAATTGTCACTAAAAATAATAATGTTTCTTGTTGTCATGTTAAACAATAGTATATTTTTTAATGAAATTAACATGTTGAAAGAACAAAAATATTATATAATACTAAATGCAAGTCAGATTGAGCAAAAATTCATTTGAGTACAAGTTAAGAATTTTAAGAATCTTAAGAATTTACTTAGTGTAAATTACTTGCTAAAAACAACATTTTCTGCACAAATACTAACAAGTGTATATATAATTGTGATAAATGGGTAAATACGATTCTGAAAAAGTTTAAGTCTTTAAATGAATATACATACAAGAGGCTGATAAGTGTTGATTTAAGTTAAGCACATTACCAAGTATTTACTTAAGTATTTTCGTGAAATTGGGGCCAGGACAGTTGGCTACATCTCTAAGTAAATTCTAACTTTCAAAGACAGTTTACTAGTTTAGTAGCTTTGCTTGTCTTCTGTTTTCTAGTTCTATCGTATTTTATGTATAAATGATAAAAACACATAAACGGTATTATACTGATAAAGTAAACACAATGAGCTCAGTTACAGGTAAGGCAGATACGCATAAATGAGTATCATTCAATTTTACGTATGCTTTAAAATGATCCCGTTGATATGGTCAATATTATCTCCAGGGACACGATTTGAACAAACTTGGTACATGTAGATATCCTCTACACACTGTTACATACCAAATAGCTATGCTCGAGACCTTCTGGGTTTGAAGAAGATTTTAAAATGTTTTTATATATATGTCGGGGCCGACATTAATCAACGGGCAAGGGTGGAACAAACTTAGTAGAGGTCCACTAGGCGATGCCTCACCCAAAAGATTTAAAATCTGTGTGTTGCGGTTATAGAGAATACGATTTTCAAAGACAATTCTTTTTTTAAGTTCTGGCGGCCATGTTAATCAGTCAGATTTGGACAAATTTAAGACAGCAAAGTCTGATGACATTCCATAAATTGGTTTTTAAGAAGTCATTCGAAGCAAGTGTTGGCGTACGAGGTATGACAAAGCGGACAAAAGACCATACTAAAGCTTCACATGAGTTAACTCAGCTAAAATGACTTAATTAATAGTTGTTCATACTAGTCTAGTTGATCTACTTCAAAAAGCCACGATTCCCGAAAATCTGATCTACTTCTAGGTTTTAATCCATAGTCTGCCAAGCGGACCAGGTCAGAAACGTAGTCGCTTTCATCATCAAAAGACGTTGTTTTTATTCCTGTATATTCTATTGTGAATGTAAAAAAGAAAGACATATTTCTAAACTTCGTTCTGAGAATAACATGTATGTAAATACTGCTTTTATATGGAGAAAGTAACACATTTTGTTCACTACAAGCCATGATACATAATTGCGCGTTATTTGTTCATATTTGTCGTTTCTTTATCTTTTGTTATAGCATTTGAAAACATGACAAGTTTAATAAGTCGAGACACAAAAAATGCCAACGGTGTTCATCTTATATGTATATAATATTTGCTTGCCTCCAACAAATACAGAAATGTCTTGAAATATAATCAACATGTTTTAAAGTGTAACATAAAAGTTCATGTATATTAAATTACATGTAAACACTTTCTAAGTTATCACAAAAACACGAAAGCTTACCAGTGATCAAATACTCAAGTTTATATTTGCAGGACAAGAAGTAAGCGGCTACACATTTCATTGGCAGTTTCTTCTTAAGTAAGTCTCTTGCTTTGGCATAACATGTCGTATAAGGATTGATCCCTGCTAAATGATCTCTATGACCAAACTCATATGCATAATCAATCCCATGGGCGCAACAGGACTCGTGCGCCCCAGATGAACATTCTAAAATAAAATTGTCAGTGTGAATAAATTCCTTCTTTCTTTATTATGTTCCCTATATATATAAAATAAGTAAATGAGCTTCACATAACCGTGACGGCATTTTGAGAGTATTGGAATACGACAAAGGCCGACTAGAGCCTGTTGGTTATGTCTTGCAAGATGAGATTTTCGTTGTTTGACGAGTGGAAGGATGACATTGTTCTTCATATGCACAGTCAAACAGAAAACAACTAACTGCGTCACGTGGTGATTGTTGCACATGAAAGACATAATACGCACGTATCATCTCCGGTCTCTTTCTATGCCTATGCCTATGGCGGAAGATGATAAATGAAATCAAACAATCGTAAGTATCTAGCACCAGGGATAGGTTAGAATTACGTCAAGCAGATTTAGCTTTCTGGTATGAAAGAAATTCTTAACGAGGACTTGAGATTTTATTATACACAGTTTGCGTACAATGTATTTTCAATTAACTTCGGAAATTCGCATTTAATTTAGAATGAGTGTAAATTCTCAGCTAATACCGTCGGAGTCGCGTCTCCTTCTCATGTTCCCTTGGCAATCATGTGCCTTTCGTTGAAGCTCTTGTCCATCTATCACAGCATTTGTCAGCACGGTTAATCCGGTTTTCTTTAATGAAAGTCAAAACGAAGTTCATTTAAGTTTCCTTATAAAAATGGCCATACTGTTTTTTTTATAATACATTTCTGTGATAACAATAGCTCAGTTGACATCATTGTCTGATGGGCTGTTACTAGGAAACGAGGTCGTACCGATGCCACTTACTATGCCTTATGTCATCACTCTTTTCTCTTGATACTTGCTATTATTTACTGCATACAGCAAGAAATTTATGCAAGATATTTTAGCTCCTAAGCATTCAAAAATAATTTGAAATGTAGAATTATTTTGTATGAAAATCTAATCGTGCAGATTTCATTACAACATGGGAAAATTTTCTTCGATTCTTTTCAATCCATGTTTTCACTTTGACTGTTTGGCCTTTATTAATGCAAAAGTACCCAGACTGAGAGTAATTAATGTAAAATGTAAATCTGGAATACAAACCTTGAACACATCAGCGCTGCTTCGTCCACCACCTTCTCCACACCCAAGATCATGTGACTCGAGGGCCTCAAACATCTGAACATATACAAAATGTTGTATCATACATGAAAAATGTATTCCTAAAGCTGGAAAGTGTTTTGTCAAAAAGAGGTGGCCATAACTACACGTACATAGTTGTACACAAGAATAGGGCACAAACAGAAAACACCGTGAAAACACTCACCTTGTTTTTTCGCATAATAGTTTTGTTATTGAGTAAGAGAAGCGCTTTGTCCATTACATTTAGACCGACCCACATCAGACTGCCGCCTGTTATATTGAGCATTCCAATGGTACCTGGCCTGACCTGTAC
>JAFMSR010000965.1:0-37027 GCA_022818135.1 Saxidomus purpurata | reverse complement strand
AATTATATTAAAACAAGTGACAGGAAATTGTCACAAAACCAGGTTTTCATTTTCCAGTCTGCTGGCCGAGCGCAAATGTGTTTTTAAAGTCAGTAGATATACATAATGTGAAAAAGAAACAAAGGTCTTCTTCTATATATTACATGTGTAAAAAAAGCAAAGGGCCATAATTCAGGCAAAATTGACCCAAACACAAAACCCAGACAATATGCCCAAGAGCACTTGATAACAATACTTCTGTGAGAGTTTGGTTGAAATCCCTTGAGAAATGTAAGAGGAGTTGTGCACAGAAGGAATTGTTTACACCGGCCCACCACCTATGTACCTCAATCTAATCACCAGGATTTTGTTTACAGAAAACCTGGGTAGTAAGTATTTTTTTCCATATCAAGGAAATATAGAGGATAATTGTTTGCTTCTGTGTAATATGGAATACGACGTCACAATGTCATAAACGCCTGGATGTCTTTGACGTTGCATTTGTTGAAATCATTCAATGTACTGACTGGGAACCAAATGTGAATCAAAGCACTGAAAGTGCTGACAACAATGTGTCCTCTGCAAAATGAGTGATACCTCGCTAACAGTATCTATGTTCTTGACCATGCGGTTTTAGAGAATATTTTTTAATTGTTTCGTATTTTATGCCATAGCAACCAAAGTTTTGCATGGAATGGAAATCATTGAACATTTTGATAGAGTTTCATGCAAGAAACATCCCTGCAAAGTTTTACAACATTGGACCAGTGGTTTCAGAGATGTCATTTGAAGGAAATGGTGGAGTGACGGACAAACGGGCAGACGGAAGGAATGCAATCCCAGTCAATCCATGTAGGAGAGTTACAGCCTTTATATGACAGTTGGGACAGACTGAGGCATTGGATTTTGAAAAACTTGTGGCATTAGAATATCAATAGGTGCAAGATATTAAGATGATATTTTAAATATATAAAATATAGTTAAATGAAATAAACTATTGTAACAAAACATACGTACAAAAAAGCGAACAAATAACAAATGAACGAGATCAAAAATTGGGAGATCATATTACATACTATCTATGAAATTGTGTTGCTGATGGGATAAATGTTTTTTCGAACCATATTCATGATTATACTAGCTTGCATTGCATTTACCTATGACATTACACAAACTTTGACTGTATTTAACGCATTTCTGTTGCATTCCAAATATGTTAAAAATTTCTGATTACCTTTTACATTGAGTCACACAAAAATCATTATCAGCACCCTCAACACATGACCTGGGGGTCATAATTTGAACAATCTTGGTAAAGGTGAACTAGGCATTTCTATATGCCAAATATCTAATATTTAGGTCTTGTGAATTTAGAGTGAAAGATTTTAGAAGTTTTTCCCATAAGAGCCTATGTAAAACCAAGTGACACCTCGGTTGGGTTCAGTTTTGACATGGGGGTCATAATTTGAGTAATCTTGGTAGAGATCCAGTAGACAATGCCACATGCTAACTATCTAACCCCTAGGCCTTGTGGTTTTAGAGAAGAAGAGTCTTTAAGTGTTTTCTATTTGTTGCCATAGCAATTAATGAAATATTTTGAACAACATTGATAGAGCTTCATGCAAGAAACATCCCTGGAAAGTTTTAACAATGAGATAATGGTTTCAGACAACATGGTGTTGTTAAAGGAAATTGTGGATGGATGGATGATAGACATAATGCGATCTTAATAGCACTATTGGTCCATTTGAGCTAAAATCATAAAATGCAGTTTTATGTAGCAGATTGAAAATGCATCACAAGTGTATATGCGGAAGATGGTCTTTCACAAAGCTATGATTTAATAGTAGAATACTGTAAGTGTATTAAAGTGACATTATGCGCATTTTTTTCAAGTAAAAATCCAGCTGAATATGGTGTGTGTACAAAAGCGTAGAGGAAATAATAGCTTTTAACCCAATATACCAAACTCTTCACGCTACCAGTATGAAATAATAAGTTTCCATATATTGATTTTTCTTATTTGACTGGGAGAGTCAATTTAAGAAAAGAACAACTGCATGCAGGAGTTGATTCCCTTCCACTGCCGAAATCTCTACCAACATAAATAACGACACAATCAACTATCATTTTATCAGTCCGATTTTTTTATATCTAAAGCACCAACTTCAAATACTAATGCGGCATAATCATTAATTTAACACATTTAAACGAACAGCAACCAAAAATTGCTTTTATAAAACTGTCACCAAAAATACACCATGTGCAGTAAGATGCGCATAATGTCACTTTAACCATCAATAGTGATTTATACATTGGGTGTGACAAGTTTCACTTACAATTTCAAAGTACCATGAATGTATGATAGATGCAATCATGTTATCATTGGGATGTAGAGCTATGTGCTAAATACAAAAGGACAATGAGCATTTATATGAAACATTTGTCATTGTAGATTTTGAAGGTGGAGTTCAGAACAGTGGGAGCATTGATACTGAAGATATTACAATTTATAATTGAAAACTCGCCAAGTTGAAAATGGCAACAATTTTGTTAAAACATGAGGGTTTAAATGGCCACCTGTTACTCTGGTTTCAGACAATAAGAATTTAAAATGTTTGTATTTTAGGCATTATACCCAAGCGAGTCCTTGATAGGGATAATATTGATCAAGGGGTTGAATTTTAACAATCTTGGTAGAGGTTTAGTTAACAATGCTGCATGCCAATTATTTAAGCCCTTGGCCTTCTGGTTCATAAAAAGATTGTTAAAGTTTAATGCTGTGAGTTCAGAAATGTTGTTAAAGAAAGAAGTTAATGGACATCAGATAGATGGCAAGGGGTCCTTTTTTAAAGCCACAATTTGCCTTGCTATGATGGGACACAGACAAATTGCAGGTATTTGAGCATTAACATAGCAACAGTTTAAATGAAATGTATACATGGTGAGCACTTAAATAGTAACACTATTAATGAAGTATGTACATGGTGAGCACTAACATAGCAATACTATAAATGAAATATATTATGCTTCAGTAATAACAAGAACATTTATATCTTTGAATAAATCCAATATTGTTTATGTTGACATTGGATGTGTGTTGTACAAATGTGTGAACAACTGAATTTAAAGATACACTCCCATTAACTGCAAAGTTATGCAATAGTAGAAAAATGAACTATTAGTAAATTTAGCATAAATAAAGACACTGCTTTCCTCTCACTCAGGTCAAGCAAATATTTCAAATTTAAAGTAATAAAGTTTTTTAATATGTTACAAATAATTTTACAGTATAGGTTGTCGGTTAACAGAAATAGAGCTGGACGTTGAGACATATCCCCCCCCATTTGTCTCTGTCC
Organism: Saxidomus purpurata; assembly: GCA_022818135.1. Classification (NCBI taxonomy): domain Eukaryota; kingdom Metazoa; phylum Mollusca; class Bivalvia; order Venerida; family Veneridae; genus Saxidomus; species Saxidomus purpurata. The sequence continues at coordinate 33,689 of JAFMSR010000965.1, read as the reverse complement.
AGTTGAACCAGACAAGCACAGTCTCCAAGTCTGGTTCACTCAATAAAATTCCAGGGACCAGACAAGGAGACACTTCCTACCTATATTCAATTAAATCCGAGCATTCAAAATATTTACAGGTTGCACTATGTTACAAGATGATATAGACAAACTAACCGGTAAAGTTGGAAAATGTCTGGGGAAAATGCCTAGTAAATGCAAAGCAATCCATTTCTTCAAATATTAAAAAAACAAGCTTTTAATTACGTGAGACTGCAAATATGACAAGTTAATATTTAAGTGATTTCAATTATGTAATTTAACACTTTACCAAACATGCCTTGGCCAAAGAAGGCCATTCTTTCTCGTCTTGGATCATTTTCTATCGTTTATAAAACGAACAGTAAACACGTTGTAACTCTCTGGAGGTAACAGAAATTATTTAACCTCTTCACCGGTTACACCGTTAACTCAAGCGGAGTAACTCAGCATATCTCAATAACGTCTATCGGTCGCTAAGTTAAGGGTCGCCACTATCGGTCGCTGTTTTGTGGTCATTCAATGCAGCTTTTCGAGTCCGAATGGATTTAAAATCATTTGATGAAATCCGACAATTAAGCCGAATACATTGTATCATTCATTTACTTCATCGTTTATGTTTATAATACCTCCCCCTTTAACAAAAACCCACTTTTATTATCAATTTCCGTTTTAAGCACGCATGTAATTTTACTAATGGAAATAAGGATGTTCACATTGTATGAAATGTCGGATCCAAATACTCCTCTCGATTACGTTTAATTTCCATAATACATGTATACATGCGGGAAGCCAAAACAAGACTTGATCCTGAATCTGCCTGATGGTGTAGTAATTCAAATACTCTGAATTTTGCCTACATTAGTGTTACAATGATTTACAGCATTAACACGTGTATTACGCAACGGAAACGGGTTTTAGTTTATTTTTAAGTCGAGATCACAAACACGATCCACACGCATTTCAGCTAAAGTCGATCTACTTTGCAGGCGAAAGGAGAAACCTATGGCTGTTCAAACTGTCAGGGGCTATACGTTTGACGCATCAGGCGTACGCCGTTCTATTCGTTTCAAAAAGCTAGAATGAAATCGGCGCCTTTTAAGCAATGAGGTTTGGATATACCGGCGTACCCCGGCTTACTCCGGCCAGCGTCAAACGTATAAGCCCCTCCGCTGAGTCGTTTTCAAAATTGCCTACTATAACAATGTGTCACGTGACACATTGTTAAAAAACTGTGGGCACTTAATGACAACAGTTCTGTGAGAGTTTGGTTTAAATATCTTGAGAAATGTAGGAGGAAGTGGGCACGTGACAGTATTCTTCTATATATAACATATGTGGAAACAAGAGCTGTCCCTCACAAGTGACGAATGCCCCCGAAAGAGGTGCCTCACAGTCTGTGTCCTCTCCATGTGCTCAATAAATGTGCTATGTAATTTTAAAATCCTTCCATGCATGACAGAGTAATCATGCATACAGTATTCCATTACTTTAAACAGTAAGTGTGACCTTGACCTTTGAGGTAGGGACTTGGGTCTTGCACGCGACACATCCGCTTGATGTGCTAGACATTTGTGCACAGTTATTTTAAAATCCTTCAAAGCATAATAAAGTTATAGTCCGGACACAAATGTATGCATATATACAGGATTCCATTACCTATAAACTCTAAGTGTGACCTTGACCTTTGTGGTAGGGATGTGGGTCTTGCACGCGACACATCGTCTTGATGTGCTAGACATTTGTGCCATACTATTTTAAAATCCTTCAAGGCATGACAAAGTTACAGTCCGGACACGAATGTGTGCATATATGCATATATAGAGGAATCCATTACCTTCAAACTCTAAGTGTGACCTTGACCTTTGAGCTAGGGACCTGGGTCTTGCACGCGACACGTCGTCTTGATGTGCTAGACATTTGTGCCATGTTATTTTAAAATCCTTCAATGCATGACAAAGTTACAGTCCGGACACGAATGTGTGCATATATGCATATATAGAGGAATCCATTACCTTCAAACTCTAAGTATGACCTTGACCTTTGAGCTAGGGACGTGGGTCTTGCACGCGACACGTCGTCTTGATGTGCTAGACATGTGTGCCTAGTTATTTTAAAATCCTTCAATACATGACAAAGTTACAGTCCGGACACGAATGTGTGCATATATAGAGGATTCCATTACCTTCATACTCCAAGTGTGACCTTCACCTTTGAGGTAGGGATGTGGGTCTTGCACGCGACACGTCGTCTTGATGTGCTAGACATGTGTGCCAAGTTATTTTAAAATCCTTCAATGCATGACAAAGTTACAGTCCGGACACGAATTTGTAAGTGGGGACGCACGGACGGACGGACAGACGGACAGACGGTCAGACGGACAGACGGACAGACGGTGCGATTTTAATATGCCACCCTTCGGGGGCATAAAAAAGCAAAGGGCCATAATTCAGGCAAAAATTATAACAAACAAGAGCTGTCCCTCACAAGTGACGAATGCTCCCGAAAGAGGTGCCTCACAGTCTGTGTCCTCTCCATGTGCTCAATAAATGTGCTATGTAATTTTAAAATCCTTCCATGCATGACAGAGTAATCATGCATACAGTATTCCATTACTTTAAACACTAAGTGTGACCTTGACCTTTGAGGTAGGAACTTGGATCTTGCACGCGACACATCCGCTTGATGTGCTAGACATTTGTGCCAAGTTATTTTAAAATCCTTCAAAGCATAATAAAGTTATAGTCCGGACACAAATCTATGCATTTATACAGGATTCCATTACCTATAAACTCTTAGTGTGACCTTGACCTTTGTGGTAGGGATGTGGGTCTTGCACGCGACACGTGATCTTGATGTGCTAGACATTTGTGCCAAATTATTTTAAAATCCTTCAAGGCATGACAAAGTTACAGTCCGGACACAAATGTGTGCATATATGCATAGAGGAATCCATTACCTTCAAACTCTAAGTGTGACCTTGACCTTTGAGGTAGGGATGTGGGTCTTGCACGCGACACGTCGTCTTGATGTGCTAGACATTTGTGCCAAGTTATTTTAAAATCCTTCACTGCATGACAAAGTTACAGTCCGGACACGAATGTGTGCATATATGCATATATAGAGGAATCCATTACCTTCAAACTCTAAGTATGACCTTGACCTTTGAGCTAGGGACGTGGGTCTTGCACGCGACACGTCGTCTTGATGTGCTAGACATGTGTGCCTAGTTCTTTTAAAATCCTTCACTGCATGACAAAGTTACAGTCCGGACACGAATTTGTAAGTGGGGACGCACAGACGGACGGACGGTCAGACGGTGCGATTTTAATATGCCATCCTTCGGGAGCATAAAAAAAACAAGAAAAAAAACAAGAAAAAAACTTGCTCTGTGTGGGGTTTGAACCGCTGGTCTCATGAGAAATTTTGTCATCTTACTGTAAGTATACAGGACTGGTAATCTATTCTAAAAATAGACAGTAATAACAGAGTATTCTCCCTTTTATATATACTTAAATAAGGAGACACAAAATTGCTAACGGACGGACGACCAGGGGCATAACATTATATATTCAAAATTCTTTAGTTCACAATTATAGTTCTGTGAAAGTTTGGTTGAAATCCCTTGAGAAATGTAGGAGTTGCACACAGAAGAGTATTTCTCTATATATATTACATTATGTGGAAAAAAACAAAGGCCCACAATTCTGTCAAAAATGATCAAATCACAAAACCCCGACAATATGCGCCAGGGCACTTGGTGACAATAATTCTGTGAAAGTTTGGTTGAAATCCCTTGAGAAGTGTAGAAGGAGTTGCACACAGAAGAATTACATATGTGAAAAAAAAAACGAAGGGCCATAATTGGGTCAAAAATGACCAAATCACAAAACCCCGACAATATGCGCCAGGGCACTTCATGACAATACTTCTGTGAAAGTTTGGTTGAAATCCGTTGAGAAATGTAGGAGGAGTTGCGCACAGAAGAAATTGTTTACGCCCGCCCGCCCATATACCCCAATCTTATAACCAGGCACGAGTGAAAATAAAAACTTTTGGTGTTCACGAGTGAAATTAACGTGATATTACACCGATACCAACAATTTTTCTGTTTATTTTATGGTTAAAACTCTAATTTTATTGAGTTTGTATAAAATATCGAAAATCGCGGGAAACGTCATCAGAAAACATAGCGCAAATGACGTCATTTTAACTACGTCATCGTCACATGGTCACTAAGATCAAACAAACTCACATGTACAATGTGCGTCGGCGTTTGTTCTTTGATCTCGTGACACCTGCGGCTTTATCTTTATGAATAAAAGAGGTTGCAGTAAATAAATATTTCGGCAAAAGTTATTCATGAAAATAAATAGAAGAAAATTGTTACTGGAAAAGTGTTGGCTTTGACAGTTGATGAAACAATTAATGACAAAAAAAACGGACACGCTGGAACGCCTACGATTTTCTTTAAAACAGAATGTTTTGATTTAAATACAGAACAATTGGAAATGTTAATTGATAAATACTTTGTGCATTCACAACTCAGTCAGCGGTGTCACACAGCTTGGATTTGCCAACAGTTTCATAATTGACTGGATTAGTACGACAGGCCATATTCTTCACACCTATCGCGAGTGACAATGCTAAGGGACAGCGGATTTTTAACGGAAATAAATAATTTTAAATCAACATAAAGGTGATAAATATTTTAGGTTCTGACAAAGAAATAACTCAATACTTTTTGAAACAATAAAAAAAACCAACATAACGCTGTGGTAGTATACAGTAGCAGCGATTCTCAACGAAAAACGTCGACGACGATGTCTGATTCGATCTTTGTGATTCAATGGATCTAAAATCAACAGGTTGCTTTTACAGGTGTGTTTTACCAATATTTTAATTAATAAATACTTCACGCGAAGTCACTCCAAAATACTTGGAGAAACGCTGTTGTGAAATTAGCGTTAGGTTAAATTACACTAAATTTTATTTCCTTTCGGAGATAAAAGCAACGGGCGGCGGAAAAAATAACAAGAGCTGTCAGTAGGACAGCGTGCTCGACTTTTTTAGTGCTTGCCAATAAAACAAAACTTTGACAGTTAAGGGCACACAAGACTTTAACTAGGAATTTCTAAGTACAAGTTAAGAAATTTTTTCACAGAGTTATCTTCTTTTGCTTACAGATAGGTCTTACAATGGTAAATAAGTACTCCAACTTTCAAAGTAATATCTCAAATGGTTAAGTTAACAAGTGGACAAGAATGAAAATTTTAACTGAGTTTCTAAGTCAAAAAGGGCCATAATTCAAATAAAATCCTTGACAGAATTACCTTCTCCTGCCCATGTTTGGGAATCATGATGGTAAACAAGTATTCCAACTTTCAAATTAATATCTTAAACAGTTTAGTCAAAAAGTGGACTGGTACGAAAAACTTAACCAAGATTCTAAGTCGATAAAGGGCCTTAATTTTTAAAACAAATCCCTGACAGAGTTACCTTCTCTTATCTACAGATGGGGGTAATGATGTGAACAAGCATTCAAAGTTTCAAAGCAATATCTCAAAGGGTTAAGTCTGTAAGTGGATTTTACTCATATTCAATGTATTTTCTAAGTAAAAAAGGGGCATAATTCTGTCAAAAACCTTGACAGAGTTATGTCCTCTTGTCTGTTGATGAAGGTCGTGATGGTAAACAAGTATGGTTAGTTTCAAAGCAATACCTCCAATGGTTTTGAAATAAAGTGAGGTGGTACGAAAAACTTAACCAAGCTCAATACACTTTCTAAGTAAAAAAAGGGCCATAATTCTGTCAAAAACCTTGACAGAGTTATGTACTCTTGTCTGTAGATGGAGGTTATGATGGTAAACAAGTATGGTAAGTTTCAAAGCCATACCTCTAATACTTTTGAAATAAAGTGGGGTGGTACGAAAAACTTAACCAAGGTGTGACGCCAACGCCGACGCCGAGGCGAGTAGGATAGCTCCCCTTTTCATAGAAAAGTCGAGCTAAAAATAAAGTTAAAAATTCGAATCTTTTTCTTATTTGGGTTTTGCAATATTTAGGTACGGCGCTCCCGTAAAACGAAAAAATAAAAAAAACTCTGGCCTTATCTATATATTGAGGAAATCCATGCTTTTATTGTCTTTAAAACAAATATTTCAATAAATAAATTTACCCTCTGATCACAATGTAGGTGTTGAACAATCCATTGTTTGACGAAATATAAGATGTGAATGATAAGCTATACAAGTACTTAATTTTCTTTTCGGTATCTATGCTGTTTGGGTTAATTCATTTTCTTTGGGGTAGAAAAAGGCACGGGGTTTTATAATCATTTGTGCGGGAAATATCTGGCACTTCGAAGTTAGCTACCGAAGAGTAATAAGGTTTTGTCTTGCCAGCTAAATTCCCAGATGAGCTCTACAGATGATGCCCAACAGGAGCCACCTATTATATCATCAGGCGACATACAACCTTCAGGTGGGAATGATCAACGAGGAAATTTAAACTTTACAGAAACGCTGGAACGCGCATTGAACAGACAGAAAAACATTTTGTTGGACGAGATTGAGACCAGGTTTGGGAGTATTTCTTCTAATAAATCTGTAGACAGTACGTTTGATTTCAAGAATGAAGGTCTGAAACGTCAGTTTTCGTTCAACACGGACAGAATACAAGCTTTGAATAAATTCGATATTCTTTGTTCTGTCAACAATACTGACGCTATCAAGTATCTCACTAGTAGTGAAGTAGAACTCTTAAATAAACGTAACAAGATATTGAAGATAGCAGATCGTCACGGGTGGGATACAGTACGCGAATATTCAGATGATCCCTTGGCAGTAAACGACAATGATGCGGTCAAGCTACGGGGGCTATTTCACGTGCAGACAGGGCTCGTAAGAGTAAGCCTTATGACTTTACTTCTAGGAACATGTTTTATGGTACACCACGGCAGCCCCAGCCTTTTCGAGGAGCATACGATAGTCAGTCCTTTTGTGGCCTTCCGTCGAGAAATGGACAAGTTTTCAAAAGAGCTTTCGAAAGACCTGCTTCAGTCAGAGCTGCAACGGTTCCAAACTGCTTCGCCTGCAACTTGCCCGGGCACTATGCTAGAGAGTGTCCTTATGTTCAGAGATTCACTCAACCCAGAATCCCGCCAGTCTCGAGTCCGACAGGAGAGTCCAAGCCTCAGCAAGGAGCAGCCGTCGGTCAATGAAAAAGTTGAGTATACTTGTACTTCAGATATTTTGAATGGTTCCGCATATGAGTTAAAAACCAGTACTTGATCAGTGAAATCTGTGAAAAATTCTATCAGAATGAATGTAGGTTTTTGGACACAAGAAATTAAAGTAAATACTTTCATAGAGGATGTGATACGAAATGGTTATAAAATTCCATTTGACACTTTGCCAGAGTCTGTATTTCTAAGAAATAATAGTTCGGCTTTAAAATATAAAAAATTTGTAGGAAACACTTTATCAGATTTAATTGATAAGCATTGTGTGCGAGAGGTACGGCCAGCACCTTTTTTGCGTTAATCCACTCACAGTTTCTGTGAATAGTGCAGGGAAAGAAAGACTGATTTTGGATCTTAGGCATGTAAACAAGCATTTACATAAATTCAAGATAAAAGTTTGAAGGAAATAAGGAAGCTCTAAATTACTGTCAACAAGGTAGTTTTATGTTTAAATTTGACTTAAAATCTGGTTATCATCACATAAACATACATGAAAATTTTCAAAAATACGTGGGATTTTCGTGCGTTAAAGATGGAAAAGTTCAATTTTTTGTTTTTACTGTACTCCCTTTTGGTCTTTCTACTGCACCATACATTTTTACAAAACTGATAAGACCGTTAGTCAAATATTGGAGGTCTAAAGGCATAAAAATCATTGTATATCTTGATGACGGCTTGGGGATAGATAGTCCTTTGCTGTGTCAGTCAGTAAGTGAAAAGGTGAGGTCAGATTTAGGCAAAGCCGGTTTAATAGTCAATGAGGAAAAGAGTCAGTGGGCTCCTAGTCAAGTTATTGAGTGGATAGGCAGTATATGGAACATGCAAGTTGGCAGTGTAGAGATTAATCCAAAGAAAATAGAGAAATTAAAGAATTTTATTACAAAGATTCTCAGTGGAGAGGTAATTTGTATGGCACGCGTGCTAGCGAAAGCTGTAGGTACAATAAATTCTATGTCCTTTAGGAAATATCTGTTACATTATGACCAGAAATTATTGATAGATTAGATTGGGATTCTAGCTTATCTTTAGATATTCTTTCTAAAGAAGAATTGCTTTTTTGGCAAAGTAGTTTGGATACACTGCCTTTTAGATCAGTTACTCCATTACAGATTACAGATTACCTGAAAGAGTTTCATTTGTTGATGCCAGTAATTTTGCAGGGGCTGGAGTTTTTCTTAAGCTCGTCAATTTTGATTTGATTTGATGAGAATTTTATCAAGGTCCGTCCAAAAGAGCACTTATGTTAGCTTGATATTTGGATGAGACCCCGGCATGTCTCCCGTCATGCCTAAAAAATAAAATTTTGAAGCCAGAAAATAGGAGAAATTTACCTGACTGCAATTTCCAGCCAGTATATCCAAAGTTTGTATTTGATTGGTTACCAAATAGTAGGCCAATCACGGCGACCAATGAGATCTAAGTGTGATTGACCTAGTTTGTATGTCTGGATCGTGGTAGCCTAACAGTTTTTAGAAAATTTTGATACTAGATGTTATATGTGTTTGTTTTGTAAAGTAAAAATCCCCTTTAATAAAGTGTTGTCCTATTTTTATTTTGCTTAGCTTTTTGTGATGATAAAAAATTTAATTGTCCTGAATGATAGAATAAAATGTTGTCCGAAAAGATGGTTTTACTTATTTGAACAAGTTAAAAAGTATGCATGAAAGTTTGACTTATGTTTCTACTCTGAAATTTTGAAAATATAAAAACCCCTTAAAACCCAAATAAGCCAGCAACCGCACAGGCTACTTGTTAACTTTACTTCTTTAATTATAATGGTGTACAATAGAAAATTATAAAGAGACTTGTACTAGTTGGTTGTTTACTACCGGAGCTAGAAGCAAAAATCGGAGCCAGGAGAGACAAAAATGATTAACCAATCAGCAGGGTGCTAATGGCCGCCAGTTCGGTCTACTACTGTTGAAAAAGCACAGTCATTAATGTAATTATTTGAATCATTTGTATCATAAATTAGATAAAATGCCAAAATTTTTCTTTAAATATATGAATGTTGCTGTAGATCATGAGTTCGTAAAATAGAAATTTTATTCAAATTTTGTGGAATTTTGGTGAGAAATTCTTTTTAATTGTTTCAGAAGGAAATTTTAATTTTAATCTGTTAATCTGTTTTATTTTTTACTTATAAATAATAAAAGAAGTAAGTGTAGATCATGATTTGCATGATCGGCGATTCGGTCCTCGGACAGATGCTGGTGAACTACTATTCCTGATCCTGGTTGACTAACCAGTACTTTTCACATCTTCTTTGTTGTGATTTTGTAGAATTCAAGAAGCAAAAACATTTTTTCAAGGCAGGTTCTTGTGAAAACAATATTTTTGCTTGTCCTCAGTTCAACAGTAACGTGGTGGTTTCGAGAATAAACACAAACTCTTGCTGTATGTAATGATTTGTGTTCCGAAGTTCATTGCTTCAAGAGTGGTTTTTTAATTTGGGTGAAAATTGCACGAGATTATTACTGTATTTCAAATGAGATTTATACGTGTTTATAACTGTAATTGGGACGATATTGCTAGAATTTTGTATTCGTTATCGGAAAGGATATATTTATTGGAAACATTTGAATTTCTGTGTGCCCCTGGCCTGGGTCAGGGAAGAGTGATACTATTATCACTTGGTATGGTTTCCGTAAAGGTTAATTTTGCCGTCGGGGTGTGTTATATAGAAGGGCGTATTTGAGAAGGATATATATGTTTTTGTTTACATTAGTGTATATGTACTAAAATTTGAACATGGGTTAATGATTTTGCTCTTTTTCAGAATTTATGGACAAATAAATCATGGGTAGAAATACGTGATCTGGCTCAGACAAGTTCTTTGAAGGCAGCAGCGCTCAAGATACCGGATTTAGCTAAAGCCTCTAAAGCCAAGAATACTATTAAGAAGTATGATGCATATTTTGTCAAGTTTATGCACTGGTGTAGCGAGCATAACCTGGAATACTTGCCAGCAAAAGAATCTACCGTTTGTGTTTTTCTTAGTGATTTAACTCTACAAAACGTTTCAGACTCTGTGTTAGATGGGTATTTCTACAGTATAAACTGGACACATCACTTGTATTTACACAACAATCCTTGTGAAAACAGTTTGGTTAAGTTAGTTTATGAAGGTAGTAAAAAGATTCTGTCAAAAGTATCTGTTCAGAAACAACCTGTGACAGTAGACATGTTGAATCGTTTGATAGATTTCTTTGAGAAAGATGATAAAAATATGGATTTGAAAGATTTGAGAACTTGTGTTATGTGTATTCTTGGTTTTTCAGGTTTTTTACACTTTAGTGAGCTTAGCTCTTTACAAATGAAGGATATTGAATTTCAATATCAATATCACGAAAAGCAAAACTGATCAATTTAGTGCGGGTTCTAAGGTTTGCATTTCAAAAACGGGTAACAAATTATGTCCGGTATCTTGGTAAAGAAAATATATCGCTGCGTCAGGTCTTACTCTTGGTTCTTCAGAATTTATTTTCACAAGTGTTAGGTTTATGAAAAGTCGTAATAGGTATGTTCTAGCAAATACAAGTATTCCATTGTCTTATACAAGAGCTAGAGAAGTATTCTTGGATGCTTTGGTTTCCATTGGCGAAAATAAGAAAGATTTTGGGTTGCATAGTCTCCGCAGTGGCGGTGCCTCCGCCGCAGTGAACAATGGCGGTATCATTGACTCTAGGTTGTTAAACAATCACGGCAGATGGAAGTCTTGTAATTCGTCAGACAGATATGTGCATTATAGTATAGAAAATCAGTTACCGTGAATTTCTAAACATTTGGGGATGTAATGTCTCCGAGTTTGTTTTCTCAGATGGGAAAGTTTACAGTATTAGCAGTACTTTTTGTATTTTACGATATATGTAAATGTTTATATCATTTCTCAACAACGTATATTTTATAAATTTGGGTTTTTTTCTGTATATTGTTCTTTAAAGTAAGTAAAAAATTACTGTAAGTTTTATTAATATTTGTTCGAAGCACTTAACAAACATCTTTGTTAATTCGAGACGGTAGCAACCTATCCTACTTGTACAAACATATTTGTTGTTGTGTTGTTCTGTTTAACGGATAGTTTAGAAAAGAAATCTTTTATTTTCGAACGAACACAGTGAGGGAGAAAATAATTAATTTTCTTTTCGGTATCTATGCTGTTTGGGTTAATTCATTTTCTTTGGGGTAGAAAAAGGCACAGGGTTTTATAATCATTTGTGCGGGAAATATCTGGCACTTCGAGGTTAGCTACTGAAGAGTAATAAGGTTTTGTCTTGCCAGCTAAATTCTTTTTATTAGTTTGAAAGATAACAATAATATTAGTAGTTATTAATGTTTATACCGAGAAGTCAGGTGGTGAAAGAGACACTTCATATATACTGTTTGCAGCATCTGGATTCTCTCTACCTCCCCCCCCCCTCAAAAAAAAAACAAGAGCCATGTTACACATGGTTAATCCCCCCGCCAGGAAGAAGTTACCTGAAGGTTGTACTTTTGTACATTTTACTTGGTGAGAGGAAATCCTTAAAAAGCCGTATAGTTATAGTCATGCTGAGTACAGTTTTCAAGTAAGTGGAAAAAGAATAAGGCAATGAAGAGAAGGTTTGCAAAATTATATTAATGTTCATTATCAGTATAGGTATGATATTTTTCTATTTGACTAAAAGTAGGCATGGTAGAGTTATTGTTCTTGACAATGCACTTCCTACCAATGTGCTTTGTCAGTGTATTAAGTTTGAAGAAAATCCCTCAAGTACTTTTGGAGTTATGCTCCGGAAATTTTTTTTCAAGTAAATCTGATAAAGGGGAATAACTCTAAAAGTAGGCAAGGTAGAGTTATTGTTATGCTTCGGACAAGTAAATCTGATAAAGGGGAATAACTCTAAAAGTAGGCAAGGTAGAGTTATTGTTCTTGCACAATGCACTTCTTACCAATGTGCTTTGTCAGTGTATTTAGTTTGAAGTAAATCCCTCAAGTACTTTTGGAGTTATGCTCTGGACAAAACTTTTAAAGTAAATCTGATAAAGGGGAATAACTCTAAAAGTAGGCAAGGTAGAGTTATTGTTCTTGCACACTGCACTTCCTACCAATGTGCTATGTCAGTGTATTAAGTTTGGAGAAAATCCCTGAAGTACTTTTGGAGTTATGCTTCAGACAAGTAAATCTGATAAAGGGGAATAACTCTAAAAGTAGGCAAGGTAGAGTTATTGTTCTTGCACAATGCACTTCCTACCAATGTGCTTTGTCAGTGTATTTAGTTTGAAGTAAATCCCTCAAGTACTTTTGGAGTTATGCTCTGGACAAAACTTTTAAAGTAAATCTGATAAAGGGGAATAACTCTAAAAGTAGGCACGGTAGAGTTATTGTTCTTGCACACTGCACTTCCTACCAATGTGCTATGTCAGTGTATTAAGTTTGAAGAAAATCCCTCAAGTACTTTTGGAGTTATGCTTCGGACAAGTAAATCTGATAAAGGGGAATAACTCTAAAGTAGGCAAGGTAGAGTTATTGTTCTTGCACACTGCACTTCCTACCAATGTGCTATGTCAGTGTATTAAGTTTGAAGAAAATCCCTCAAGTACTTTCAGAGTTATGCTCTGGCCAAAACTTTTAAAGTAAATCTGATAAAGGGGAATAACTCTAAAAGAAGGCAAGGTAGAGTTATTGTTCTTGCACAATGCACTTCCTACTAATGTGCTATGTCAGTGTATTAAGTTTGAAGAAAATCCCTCAAGTACTTTTAGAGTTATGCTCCGGACAAAGTTTTTCAAGTAAATCTGATAAAAGGGGAATAACTCTAAAAGTAGGCAAGGTAGAGTTATTGTTCTTGCACACTGCACTTCCTACCAATGTGCTATGTCAGTGTATTAAGTTTGAAGAAAATCCCTCAAGTACTTTTGGAGTTATGCTCCGGACAAAGTTTTTCAAGTAAATCTGATAAAAGGGGAATAACTCTAAAAGTAGGCAAGGTAGAGTTATTGTTCTTACACACTGCACTTCCTCCCAATGTGCTCTGTCAGTGTATGAAGTTTGAAGAAAATCGCTCAAGTACTTTTGGAGTTATGCTCCGGACAAAATTGGGATGGACGCACAGACGGACGGACGAAGACCATTTCTAATATCCTCTTTGCCTTTGGCGGGGGGATAACAAAACAAGAGCTGTCCCTCACAAGTGACGAATGCTCCCGAAAGAGGTGCCTCACAGTCTGTGTCCTCTCCATGTGCTCAATAAATGTGCTATGTAATTTTAAAATCCTTCCATGCATGACAGAGTAATCATGCATACAGTATTCCATTACTTTAAACACTAAGTGTGACCTTGACCTTTGAGGTAGGGACTTGGGTATTGCACGCGACACATCCGCTTGATGTGCTAGACATTTGTGCCAAGTTATTTTAAAATCCTTCAAAGCATAATAAAGTTATAGTCCGGACACAAATCTATGCATTTATACAGGATTCCATTACCTATAAACTCTTAAGTGTGACCTTGACCTTTGTGGTACGGATGTGGGTCTTGCACGCGACACGTCGTCTTGATGTGCTAGACATTTGTGCCAAATTATTTTAAAATCCTTCAGGGCATGACAAAGTTACAGTCCGGACACAAATGTGTGCATATATGCATATATAGAGGAATCCATTACCTTCAAACTCTAAGTGTGACCTTGACCTTTGAGGTAGGGATGTGGGTCTTGCACACGACACGTCGTCTTGATGTGCTAGACATTTGTGCCAAGTTATTTTAAAATCCTTCAATGCATGACAAAGTTACAGTCCGGACACGAATGTGTGCATATATGCATATATAGAGGAATCCATTACCTTCAAACTCTAAGTATGACCTTGACCTTTGAGCTAGGGACGTGGGTCTTGCAGGCGACATGTCGTCTTGATGTGCTAGACATGTGTGTCTAGTTATTTGAAAATCCTTCAATGCATGACAAAGTTACAGTCCGGACACGAATGTGTGCATATATACAGGATTCCATAACCTTCATACTCCAAGTGTGACCTTCACCATTGAGGTAGGGATGTGGGTCTTGCACGCGACATGTCGTCTTGATGTGCTAGACATGTGTGCCAAGTTATTTTAAAATCCTTCAATGCATGACAAAGTTACAGTCCGGACACGAATTTGTAAGTGGGGACGCACGGACGGACAGACGGTGCGATTTTAATATGCCACTCTTTGAAAAGTCGAGCTAAAAAAGAACAATTTATGGTTTATTTGACATTAATTATATATGTTTAACGTTTGAAAATAATGATTCAGTCAGAGAAAACGTTCCCTGAAAATCCACAAGCCAGTCGGACTTGTACTCTTGCAGTTTTTACTGGCCAATAAGAAAATTTAGTGGCCACGGGCCAGCGGACCACTGCTAATTTCAAGACTGGGGTATCAGTGTTCCCACTTTCGTAAATTATTACATAAATTACGCAAAAAAATAACTATCGCGCAAACAATTTTCACCATGTGCAGATCGCGCGTCGCGAAAATGCTGAGGACGAATAGGTTCAGCTGGAATCCCCCAGTATGTTCTAAAAATAGATCATGGAAATTCTACTTTCTCGGCCAATCGGTCGGCATAACTGCTGGTGATTTACCGTTGACGTCATGAAATGTATTAGCACTTTAATTGTGACCAATCTAATGATCCGGGCTTCGTCTGCAAAAATGTGGCAGAAAATTTTGTGTTTTGCTTCACGGCGAATAAAGTAAATGCTGCCCGACAACAAAGTGAAGAGTTACCATCCATAAGTACTGAAACAACTACGAGTAGTGTTAAAAGTCGGAAAAAGTTCCCGAAACGGTTTCATAACAAGTGGTTGCCACGAATTGTAAAAATTTTAAACGGTCGCCGCTTGTGTATCATATAATTTTCATACCCCCCAAAATTGAGATTTACCCCTTCTTTTTGTGTCCATAGGGTAAGTTTACCCTTGAAAAAAATACTGAGTGGGAACACCGGGTATAGTCAAGATCGATACACTGAAAACCCACTTTGAGATTCCTTCTGATACATCTGGAAACTTTAAGGCCAAATACTGCCATTGCCAGACTTATGCACTCATAACATGTGACAATTTTCAGAATAAAAGTATCGAATGGTATACTATAAACGTTTTTTATAAAATGTTTAAATATAATGGTAACCATGGCATGTTAATGGTAATGGTAATGCATTATCTTCAAAATTGCTGTGATGGCAATGGTAATGAGGTAAATCACAATGCAATGGTAATGCATTACTTTACCAAGTAATTGGCCCCGTAATTGGCCCCATGCCTGATTGCTTATATCGGAACTATCATTGTCATGCTATATAATCTTGCACATATTTATGTGTTCTCTGTTTACAAACAATGTTAATAAAACACTAGTAAGATAAAGAAAAGAAGGATATTAGAATTCTAAGAGCACGAAACACGTAAACAAAAAAAACAAGAGCTGTCCCTTACAAGTGACGAATGCCCCCGAAAGAGGTGCCTCACAGTCTGTGTCCTCTCCATGTGCTCAATAAATGTGCTATGTAATTTTAAAATCCTTCCATGCATGACAGAGTAACCATGCATACAGTATTCCATTACTTTAAACACTAAGTGTGACCTTGACCTTTGAGCTAGGGACTTGGGTCTTGCACGTGACACATCCGCTTGATGTGCAAGACATTTGTGCCAAGTTATTTTAAAATCCTTCGAAGCATGATAAAAATATAGTCCGGACACAAATGTATGCATATATACAGGATTCCATTACCTATAAACTCATGTGTGACCTTGACCTTTGTGGTAGGGATGTGGGTCTTGCACGCGACACGTTGTCTTGATGTGCTAGACATTTGTGCCAAGTTATTTTAAAATCCTTCAATGCATGACAAAGTTATAGTCCGGACACGAATGTGTGCATATATAGAGGAATCCATTACCTTCAAACTCTAAGTGTGACCTTGACCTTTGAGCTAGGGATGTGGGTCTTGCACGCGACACGTTGTCTTGATGTGCTAGACATTTGTGCCAAGTTATTTTAAAATCCTTCAATGCATGACAAAGTTACAGTCCGGACACAAATGTGTGCATATATGCATATATAGAGGAATCCATTACCTTCAAACTCTAAGTATGACCTTGACCTTTGTGCTAGGGACGTGGGTCTTGCACGCGACACGTCGTCTTGATGCGCTTGACATTTGTGTCAAGTTATTTTAAAATCCTTCGATGCATGACAAAGTTACAATCCGGACACGAATGTGTGCATATATAGAGGATTCTATAACCTTCATACTCCAAGTGTGACCTTGACCTTTGAGGTAGGGATGTGGGTCTTGCACGCGACAAGTCATCTTGATGTGCTAGACATGTGTGCCAAGTTATTTCAAAATCCTTTAATGCATGACAGAGTTACAGTCCGGACACGAATTTGTAAGTGGGGACGCACAGACGGACGGACGGACAGACGGACGGTGCGATTTTAATATGCCACCCTTCGGAGGCATAAAAAAACGAATTTTTATATTTAACAGCTGTACTTTCGATCACAATTAAAAGAAAATATTTTTTTTGTCACAATCCGAGTTCCTTCTCGTGATGTGGCTTAGATGTAGTCATACCATTAAATACAAAAACAACATATTTTACTTTTAAAATTTCTATCATGCTTTGCACAAAATGTGATATAATTGTCCAATTACAATAGAATGCTCAAGTAAAGACGATGATAACAACGGTATTTTCACCAATGTATTATGTATTACCAAAATGGCGGCTATGAAGTCGCTCCATTTGCCGACAGATAGGTTTATTCACTATTCCTGGTGAAATATTTAAGATTACAATACATTACCATGCAAATTTAAAGCAACATACATATGCCTTTATAAACTGCCTAGTGTTATATCTGTAGCGTGATGGCGTGGCGCTGCGCCCTGCCGCCTTTTTCGTGTCGCCATTCTGCCCTTCTCAACATCCATTTTGCCCTAAAGTCATGATAGTTTATGTCTTTTATCATCACCATTCAGCCCTAGCCTTAATCCGACGCGTGCTTGGCATTGGATTGCCGATTACTTAAACGCCCGAGGCGATCAAAAGACACCGCATGTACACCTGTTATTTTCCGATAATCTTGTGGCCATACTGCACATATACGTGACGTCAGAAATTGGTCGGCGTTTTCTTTGATATTTGTACAAAGTTATCAGGGTCCGTGGTTTAATCCGAGGCAATCATGGTGTTTAGAATAAATCATAGCGAATTATATTTATAATCGATCAATTATTAATTCTTTTAATGACCGAGTTGTTCACACATTTATTAGGGATGGATTTCAATAATATTTGCGAGTACTTTAAACAAAAGAAAAAGTTACGGACCGGCGGAGATCAAAATTCGTTTGAACATGATTGATAATTAAGATGGGTAAGTGGAATCTTAAGTGTAATAGTCGTAAAATACAAAACATTTCTCCATGACAATTTAAAGAACAAACACTCAATTTTGTAAATTGTAACATTAGAAGTGTCGTAAATTAAATTAGCACAGCTTGAAAAAGAAAGAGCGATGGTTTAAAAAAAAAAGAATTGTCAGATTTCTTCGTATTAAAACCGTTAAAATCGCGAAAAAAATGAAGAAATATATACGAAAATCACGGCCATGCGAGGTCGCGAAAATACGGGGAACAACTGAAAACAAGAGCTGTCAGTAGGACAGCGTGCTCGACTTTTTTAGTGCTTGCCAATAAAACAAAACTTTGACAGTTAAGGGCACACAAGACTTTAACTAGGAATTTCTAAGTACAAATCAAGAAAATTTTTCACAGAGTTATCTTCTCTTGCTTACAGATAGGTCTTACGATGGTACATAAGTACTCCAACTTTCAAAGTAATATCTCAAATGGTTAAGTTAACAAGTGGACAAGAATGAAAATTTTAACCGAGTTTCTAAGTCAAAAAGGGCCATAATTCAAATAAAATCCTTGACAGAATTACCTTCTCCTGCCCATGTTTGGGAATCATGATGGTAAACAAGTATTCCAACTTTCAAATTAATATCTCAAACAGTTCAGTCAAAAAGTGGACTGGTACGAAAAACTTAACCAAGATTCTAAGTCGATAAAAGGCCTTAATTTTTAAAACAAATCCCTGACAGAGTTACGTTCTCTTGCGTACAGATGGGGGTAATGATGTGAAATAGCATTAAAAGTTTCAAAGCAATATCTCAAAGGGTTAAGGCAATAAGTGGATTTTACCCATATTCAATGTATTTTCTAAGTCAAAAAGGGGCATAATTCTGTCAAAAACCTTGACAGAGTTATGTCCTCTTGTCTGTTGATGTAGGTCATGATGGTAAACAAGTATGGTTAGTTTCAAAGCAATACCTCCAATGGTTTTGAAATAAAGTGAGGTGGTACGAAAAACTTAACCAAGCTCAATACACTTTCTAAGTCAAAAAAGGGCCATAATTCTGTCAAAAACCTTGACAGAGTTATGTACTCTGGTCTGTATATGGAGGTTATGATGGTAAACAAGTATGGTAAGTTTCAAAGCCATACCTCTAATACTTTTGAAATAAAGTGGGGTGGTACGAAAAACTTAACCAAGGTGTGACGCTAACGCCGACGCCGGGCGAGTAGGATAGCTCCCCTTTTCATAGAAAAGTCGAGCTAAAAAATGCAGGAAACAAACAGAAAAATATTACATGTACACCTAGAGATTATGACATTAACTCTATGACCCGTGACTCGACCCTTAAAATCCTCACCTTAGCTCTTGAAAATATGATTTTGTCCTAAAAAAAGTTTGGCTGAAGGGTCAAAGACCATTCAGTTTCAAAGCCTACTGAACTAAACATCCTGTCTCTAGGAATTCATCAGAAGCTCTCTGAAATAACTAATAGCCAGGAGCTTCAGTTTCAGGATTTTTCATTTTTCAAACTTTCACCCTTGTAATCAGTGGCATAGCTAAAACAACTTCAGCGTACCCGGTTTATATGCTTGACAGAACGGGTACGCTGAAGCTTACTCCGTAGGGAAATCGTACCAATAATCGTGCCAGGAATCTGACACGCTCGCATTTCAGTATTTCATGAGCAATAAGTGAAACTAGAGCTATCACTAAATGTGATTAATACCCCCAAAAGGATTGCTTTATAAACTGAAGAAGTTCGTAGTAACATAATACCTTGCAAACAAACTAAAAAGAAATATTGTTCTTAGAAGTTCCTCTCATTGTGCTTGACCATTGTATGAAGTTGTATTGAATTCCAACTTGTAGTTTTAGAAAAATGCTCCAGACAGGGAAAAGTAACAAAGGGCAATAACACTGTAATTAGTCAAGATGGAGTTATGGTTCCTGTGCACTGCACTCCCTCTCACTGTGCTTGACCATTGTATAAAGTTGTATTCAATTCCAACCAGAAGTTTTCAAGTTATGCTCCGGACAAGGAAAAGTAACAAAGGGTAATAACTCTGTAATGAGTCAAGATGGAGTTATGGTTCTTGTGCACTGCACTTCCTCTAAATGTACTTGACCATTGTATGAGGTTGTACTGAATTCCAACTAGTAGTTTTCAAGTTATGCTTCGGACAAGGAAAAGTAACAAAAGGGCAATAACTCAGTAAATATTCAAGATAGAGTTATAGTTATTGTACACTGCACTTCCTCTGAGTGTGCTTGATCATTGTATGAAGTTGTATTGAATTCTAACCAGTAGTTTTCAAGTTATGCTCCCGACAAGGAAAAGTAACAAAGGGCAATAACTCTGTAATTAGTCAAGATGGAGTTATAGTTCTTGTGCACTGCACTTCCTCTCAATGTGCTTGACCATTGTATGAAGTTGTATTGAATTCCAACCAGTAGTTTTCAAGTTATGCTCCGGACAAGTAAAAGTAACAAAGGGCAATAACTCAGTAAATACTCAAGATAGAGTTATAGTTATTGTACACTGCACTTCCTCTGAGTGTGCTTGATCATTGTATGAAGTTGTATTGAATTCCAGCTAGTAGTTTTCAAGTTATGCTCCGGACAAGGAAAAGTAACAAAGGGCAATAACTCTGTAATTAGTCAAGATGGAGTTATGGTTCTTGTGCACTGCACTTCCTCTCAATGTGCTTGACCATTGTATGAAGTTGTATTGAATTCCAACCAGTAGTTTTCAAGTTATGCTCCGGACAAGGAAAAGTAACAAAGGGCAATAACTCTGTAATTAGTCAAGATGGAGTTATGGTTCTTGTGCACTGCACTTCCTCTCAATGTGCTTGACCATTGTATGAAGTTGTATTGAATTCCAACTAGTAGTTTTCAAGTTATGCTCCGGACAAGGAAAAGTAACAAAGGGCAATAACTCTGTAATTAGTGAAGATGGAGTTATAGTTCTTGTGCACTGCACTTCCTCTCAATGTGCTTGACCATTGTATGAAGTTGTATTGAATTCCAACTAGTAGTTTTCAAGTTATGCTCCGGACAAGGAAAATGCAACAGACCGCCCGACCGACCGACCGACCGACCGACCGACCGACCGACCGACCAACCACCGGGTGACTCCTATATACCCCCCTAAACTTCGTTTTGGGGGTATAAATAAATAATTTTATTAATCAGACCATAATCTTTTAATTTGCCAAATTTGAATATCAAATTTTATCTATTTAACGTAAAGCTTTACAAAAGTTTCGAACAGGTCAGAATTTTCACCAATTGGCCGCCATCTTGCTGATTTCACAATTATCACGTGACCATTCCGGGCCAGTGCTGGCAATCAACCGGTCAATACTGGTTAAAACCGGTCAATACTGGTCGATTGAAAAATTATGTCTATTAAACACTTAAATCTTCCTTAGGTAACTATCTAAACTTTCATAATAACTTTATAGCTTATTCATGTTAATTGAAACACAAAATAATTATATTGACCATTTAATATTTTGTTGAGAATAATATTTTTCATTGAATCCAAATGAATTGTACTGTGGTCAATTCAAAACTATAGGTCTAAGAGACTGATTAACTGTCAGGAGGAATGGCATTTTTGCTATCATAACAATTGGACCCCTTTGCAGAGGTGTTATTCACACCTAAGCTGCCCTTGTAGCAATTAACCTGCCACACTTCACACTTGTGTAATTTCAGTAAGACAATGTCAACAATATGTATACAGTTTAAGTAACATCATCAAGAAACAGCACTCAGTTCAGAGTGTTTTGTATCACTTGACCAGTACTGACCAAACAGCCCATATTTACCTCACTACGGAGGTATGGAACAGAAGCATTAACAGAGCAATACCTTTTATTTATTTATTTGAATTCTTATATTTCATTTATTTGGTTTTTAAATTGGATATTTTACCTAGGCACTTCAAGACAATATTCAACTGACCACCAAGAATGACCAATTGACTAATATTGACCACAATAGACATAACAGCTAATATTAACTTATATTGAATAGCCATTTTGGAGGTATTGTCCAGTGGATTAAGCTGACTGTCGTCTTTATCATCAATATGAAGTATTTAGTTAATGTTTTGCAATAAATAACTAAAAATTATCAGAAAACATTCAATTGTCCACCAATCGACCAGTATTGACCACTTTTGGAGTATTGACCAGGGCGGTTTTAACCGGTTAAAACCAGGGGTGGTTTTGACCGCCCAACGTTGCCATTCCCAGGAACCTTTGGAAAGGGATCTCTGCGGGAAATCGCCAAAGGTTCCGATTGAGGTCACGGGGACAGTTTATTTATTTACATGACCACGTGCGTTTTGGCGCGAACACTTTCAAGGTCTGTTCCGCATCGAAAATAAAGTAAATTTCTTTTGAAATAAAAAAACATAGTGGTAAATGCTATTGTATATTTACACTCGTTCTTTATATCATCTAAACACTAAACAAAAGGAAAATATCAATCGTTCTGAACTACATGAAAAATAAGTGCGATTGCATCATACGAGATCTCGCGAGAGCAGGCATTTGGAAAGTCCGTTGTAAATGTAAACACAATGATATAGGTCTGAAAAATCAATGTTTTTGTAGTCAACTTTGGTTGTAGAACACCGTAATTGGTTTGAAAAGATGAATTTATAAATATATGACCCAAACATGATCATATTTCCCTACTTAACGTACATTAGATGAAAATTTGCATGATCTGTTATTCTGGTAAGGATTCGTAGTAGGGCTGATCCAAAACCCTAAAGCCGCAGCTGACAAAAAACAAAATATTAAAATAGCGGCATTTAGAGTTTTGGAAGCCAGAACTATCAGTGGCACAGTTTTCCCATTGTGTTACATGTTATTTTATTAAGTGTAGATACAATATACTGCTTTAATAATGTCTTTTGTTACTCTTATTAGGAAAATGCCATAAAGGCTAGTGTTACAGTAGTTAGTTAGCACACATTATGAAGCCCTTCACTGAAAGAAAATCGCGCACTGTCTCCCCTGCCCTTTTCTGACAGCCCCATGCCCTTTTTTCATCCTGGATTTAACACTACTTCCGTAACTCTAGACTCGGAGGCTAGAGTTACGGTACCGTAACTCTAGCCACTGCTTATATCATGTGATCAATTATCTTATGTTTTATGCTGCTAAACATATTTAACAAACTGCTTAAAATTCATGTTTCTTTTACAACAGGTTGTTTTGTTACATTTGTTAATGTGTCTTTGTTTTAGTCTGTAAATAGCTTCTAGCTAATGTTGTATACTTCTGTATGACCGACTTTAAAGACTCTTGTATCTTGTATCGTGGGTCGCGTAAATATGTTGCAATAATGAAAGGAGTAACACGTGGCATTACAATTTTGGTAAAAGAAGCGGCCTTCTGGAAATTGTTCTAGCAAAATTTTCTGCTTTTAAGAGTGAAGGCATTTGAATGTAACATAAAGATCGACCTGAATCCAAGCATAGTGTGTATGAAGCACGTCTTACCATTTTAAAGAGCGTTTTTCCTGCGAGCCTTCTTTCTCCACGCTGGGGAATGTCGGAAAAGACGGATTACTTTCGCGCAATGATAGACTAAAATTGAATAATGTTTGCGGCTCTGTTTTCGATTTTAAAAGACTTTTTATATATAATTATTAGATGAGTAGCATAACAAAAGGAAAATTAATCAAAATAAGTTGTAGGTGGATTGATCCTCCACATTTGTATTCAGAACTATATTTTTTGTCATGTCGCTTATAACTTGTAAATTTTTAAAATTATTTTTGATGATATAAGCTTGTGCAGCAAGTTTCCATTTTTACAATTTTCATGATTTTGTATCTAATTTGGGGTTAAGATGTCTCTTGTGGCTTATGGTTCAAGTGATGACAGTGAACAAAGTGATGTTGAAGGGAGCAAGAACGATGACAGCTCAGAACAGAGTCAAAACCCAACATTTAAAAACACTGTTGTAGCCGGACACATAGTCATAGTTGATAACCAGTTTTCTGATTCTGATACTGAAGCTGATGGTTCTGCCAGAGAAAATGCATCCAGTAGCCTTGATCACAAATTAAAAGGTAAGTGAATAATATAACAGCACCATAATCACGTCAGGGCCTTCATTAACCGGTGTACAGCCGTAAATTGACCTTACGCCAGTTCTTGATTGATAGATAAGACTGTCTTATCAGACCAATCAAACAGCTAGCTGATGCAACACGTGACGGACGTGGTTACTAGCCGCCATTTTGTCCGACAAACATTTCAAATGTATCCGTTGATGGTCATGCAACATAAGGTATTTTCTATATAAGAAACACTATTTCTTCGAAATGAACAAGTTTTATTGTGATGGTCACGTCGTATAATCGTCTTTACAGGGTTATTTGGTAAATTGTATCAGTTTTGTGATTCTTCATACGTTTTAAAATGATCTAAAAGTTCTTTTAAGAAATAAAGCAAGGAGACTGACGTTCTTTCAGAGACTCGCTTAATCGGGTTCTCTAAGATTTATCACGAACCTATATACCAGGGTCCGTATATTACAGGGTTATGAAACGGCCGATTACGGGAAATAAGATGTCCCGGGTCACGTGACCTCTTGGCCGTCACTTCCGCTTCCTCGTATTAGCGAAAAAATCTAACGTGAATTCGTAGGAACAAAATCTTTATAATATTGTATTATTTGTACGAGTTTTTACATCGTTGTGATACTGAAATATGAGGTAAGTGTCGTTTTTAAAATTTTCATCTTTATTTATTGTTTTTCTGTGACCGAATGGTCATAATAAGCTGTTAAAAATGGAGCATTTTTGTGGAGAATTTGAAGCGGATGACGCCATTGTTGAAAATCATTGAAGATGGGTATGTTCTGTAAATGTAAACTTGTTGCGGTTTGAGTACTTTCCTAATTTATCAGATGTTTTGGATAGTTTAAAGTTTGATTTGATGCGTTTAAAAAAATAATGGAGTTTAGTTTTGGAAAAAAACTTTTCTGAGCGATTGAAATTGGTGTTGTTTACAAAATGTCCAAAATGAGGCTTATTTAGGTGACGATGATCTTTTTACACGTGAAATTTGTTTGCACACATTCTCATTGATCGTAACGATATATTCCAAATGTTGATTGCTTTCAAAAGTATAGAAGTTGACTTGATGTGCAAACTTACACATTCAGCGTGAGACTGCATAGTTATTTTAATATCAATGTTTTAAAATAGCGTAAAATAGCATATTGACAAATTTTTCAAAATGGCGGTATATTTAGGTGACGATGATACCTTTTGTTTGCACATATTCACGAAGAACGTCTGCGATCTTTTTAAATAAAACAACTGCTTTGAAAAGTAAATAAGTCAAAATTTCGAGTTATCATAGCCATTTAGTATGAATTTGCATAAATACTGGAGTATCAGCGGTTAAATACTTGCATGTTTTATGTATTTTTACTTTCACTTTCCATATAAAATGTACTATAAGCAATTTTGTCAGTCCCACATTTAACAGTTTTCTTCCATGTTAGAAAATCTGATTGTTTTTTATTTTGATTTTTTCCAGATCCTGGTTTTGATGATTTCATGAGGAGTGTTTTCATTGACAAACGCGAAGATGCTTATGAACAGATGGAAGAATTGATGGACAGTGATGGTTGCATGGCAAATGATTTTTTTTGTGATCTTGGACAAACCTCACAAGTACTCCGAGAACGATGACTTGGATGAATTTGTTTTGAATGAAAGAGTTAGACAATTCAGTATTCTAAAGCAAGAACATGACTGATAGGAAACATTAAATTCTTTGTACATTGTTGATTCTCTATTACTACATGTATTAGTGTATACACGTGTATTTGATTTTAATGAGACATAAAAGATTCATGAAAAGATAATAAATTATCTTAAACCTACTACGTCTATATTTTCATTTTATCATATTTTGGTTGTGTGTGCACACTGGTCATTCAGCCTTTGAAACCGGTGCAGATCATGATCAGTCTGCAGGTATTTAGTTGATAGAGTCTTATGGAGCACCCTTTGAATATGCAATATTATTGTCAAAATTGAAGGGAGAAGCCCAAGCAAGGTTAGGATAAGAATTTAAGGTTATGTTAACAGAGGTAAAATTAGTTGATTATGACTCAGATTTTAAGCACCATACACAAAGACAAAGATATTTGTCTTTTATTTAGAATAATACCAACCTTTAACATTCTGCACTCCATGCTTTGTCCTCATGTGTCCCCGTATTCCAGAAATTGAGGCATAGCCTTTAACACATTTATCACAAGCATAAACACTCTTTTTTTGTCCTTTTTCAGAGGCTGAATATTCTCTGATTTTATTCTTTTTGTCGACTGAAAGTCATCATCACTGTCTGAAAGTTCACTTTCATCATGGGTATAATCCCCAAGCAACAAATCAAGATCTAAGTCCTCATCCCAGTTAAAAAAGTCGCTCTTACTATCTCTTAAACTAGTGTTATTACACAAATACCGACCAAACAGATAATTATATATTATTAACGGGTTTGTTTATAGCGCAATTAATGTTTTAGAGGTCAGAAAACAACATTTGTTTTATTCACAAGACCCTAGATCATAAATAGGAAAGAAATTAATAAATAAAAAAAAATTAAATAAAATACAACGGAAAAGTTTTCACACGTATTTCGGAGAAGCTTGGACGGGAGAGGGTAACCGGCAAAGAAGAAAAGAAATTATAAAGTGATTTACATGTCCCTTTCAATATATTAAAATTAATATATTAAAAAGTATTCATTTTATTAACCCTTTAACTTTGAAAATATAATGGAAAAGTGTTATAAAAACAAAGCATTTTGTTCGCACATATATTTTTTTTTCAGCATAAAAATACAGTTTTCATCGTGTCAGTTTGCGTCTAACTCGTTTTTTTCATAGTGAATTTTATATATTATGATTTTGATATTTATATTGCTAGAATCAGAATTTTATTGCCGAAAATTATGTGAAAATCATATCAAAATCGAAGAAAAAATGTCTTTACAGTAACGACATTAGTATCAGTAGGGTACAGTATTTCACGCATAAACACGCTTCCGCTCGATAAAGCCGTCGCATTCATAAATACAGGTAAACCGGCTCGGAAAAAATCGATAGCACGACATCATATAATAGCTAATTCACCATTACAAGTGGAGTTTCATAACCCTGTAATATACGGACCCTGTATATACACATGGATTGGCAACTCTCGTATCTTCCTATGCAAGTTCAACCTTTTTATCGCAGATGGCAAGATTTTAGCATCGATGGACAATATCCGAGGTTTGCCGAAATTGAAAACTCCCGGCGTCCACCTGTCCTCCATCTTGAAAAATAATCAAAATTAATCGTGTCTTCTCCAATATTTATGGCTCAACAGTTTTGTTCTTTTTTCGTTAAGTAACATTAGTCTCATTCCAACCTATATCTGTTTTTTCGTAATGCGTAACTTTTATCGATTTTGTATGTTGAAAATTTTGTCAGTGTGATGTAGAATGAAGCTTCCCGCCGTCCTCCATCTTGGAACGTATTGGGGAAAAACGTAAACAATAAATCAAATTAAATCGTGTCTACTTCAATATGTTTGGTAAAATAGTTTGTATTTTTCTTTGTTTATGCAACTTTTGTCTTATTCCAAGCTAATCTTTTTTCGTAAGGCGTAACTGTTATCGATTTTGTTTGTTGAAAATTTTGTCAAGTCTGGCGGCACCTGCCGAATATCACAAATTGGAAAATTTCCGAAAAACACCGAGTGCGCACAAAGCATGATGGGTAACATTTACTCCGATATCGCATTAACGATTTTCGGAAGTTGCCAATCCATGTGTATATAGGTCCGTGGATTTATCCTGCCGAAATAAACTTAGACTTTAAAAGTGTTTCTTGCCACTGCGTTTTAACGCCCTGTTTCAAAAGTTTTTCCATTATTTACAACTTGAGCAAGCATTTCTTAACTATCCTTTTCTGGGAATGACATGTACTATACGTCTATGAAACTGCCAACTTCTTTAAATAAGGAGACATGTAAGGTAGTTTATCTCAAGCCCGTGATTCTAAATTCAGGATATGTTTAAATTAATGATAACAAGTCGAAGAATGTAACCAATTAACCATGGAGGAGATCACAGTTAAAATGAAATATATGCTTTGTAAAATGTATCTTATTAAAACATGTCATCATCTGTGTGTACGTACATATATTTGAAAAGCTTTGGCTGATACATATGGTTGTTTGAGGACTTGCACATCATAAACTTTAAATGCACAATGATAATTATATTAAGCCATGCTTGGTCATATGTCTACCACCAGAAGCGAGGGTAAATAACTCCAATTAGTCAGTCAGTCAGATGCACCTGGTAGATTTTATTAAAAAGTAATTTAGACAAATAAATGATTCTATAGCTGGACATACAATTGTTTGCCATTTTGGAAAATAACAACAACAAAAAGAAACAATAGCCAATAATAAACTTCAAAAATATTTGATTATTTACATACGGAGATATCATTCAGAAGTTGTATCAAAAAGATATTTTATATGCTTAAAAATGCTTTACCGTATAGTATCGGTTTTGGTTTAGTTATAAAATTGTCACATTGTTTCAAATATACATGTAACATCCTTTAGCACGATTCGGTTCGCAGAGCAGCATACAAAAATTTAAGTCTCCCATGAAATACAAAATCAGAAACCATGGTCACATAGCTAGTTTTACTGATGACACAGTCATGTTTAATGCGTATCGATATATAATCTTTAAGAGCTTTTCAATTAACGCCTCTATGAAGAGTATTTGATAATTAATGCACAGTGGACATAATAATGCTACCGTAAATATGTGAAAACTGATTTTATGGTGTTAATTAAAATAACATTTCATGCGTCTGCAAATAACTAGCCTTAATATGTTAACGATAGGATACGAGACAACCTTTAAAACTAAATTCACACAAAGTAAACTTTATGGTTTTTTATATTTAATATTTTTGAAATCATCAAAAAAATCATAGGACAGTTAAATATTATCAAATGTATAAATAAAAACAAATGATTTCAGACTTAGTTCAATAGAGATCTGTATGAGCGTTTTTTGTGTATGTCGGAATTCACAGGAGTAGTGCCCCTTGATTTCGGTGGGCGTGGCTATGTCTCTCCTGGCGTAAGGTCAATTACGCCTTAAGTACTTAGTCAGCCAGGTGTAAACGGCGGATCAGGATCCAATATAGATTATATTGGGGAAAAAAAGAGGGTGTTACGGATCCATTCATAACTTTTTCATTTGTTTATCCCCCCGCCGAAGGCGAAGGGTATATTAGAAATGGTCTTCGTCCCTCCGTCCGTCCGTCCGTGCGTCCGTCCCAATTTTGTCCGGAGCATAACTCCAAAAGTATTTGAGCGATTTTCTTCAAACTTCATACACTGACAGAGCACATTGGGAGGAAGTGCAGTGTGCAAGAACAATAACTCTACCTTGCCTACTTTTAGAGTTATTCCCCTTTTATCAGATTTACTTGAAAAACTTTGTCCGGAGCATAACTCAAAAAGTACTTGAGGGATTTTCTTCAAACTTAATACACTGACATAGCACATTGGTAGGAAGTGCAGTGTGCAAGAACAATAACTCTTCCTTGCCTACTTTTAGAGTTATTCCCCTTTATCAGATTTACTTTAAAAGTTTTGTCCAGAGCATAACTCCAAAAGTACTTGAGGGATTTACTTCAAACTTAATACACTGACATAGCACATTGGTAGGAAGTGCAGTGTGTAAGAACAATAACTCTACCTTGCCTACTTTTAGAGTTATTCCCCTTTATCAGATTTACTTGAAAAAAAATTATGGAGCATAACTCCAAAAGTACTTGAGGGATTTTCTTCAAACTTAATACACTGACATAGCACATTGGTAGGAAGTGCAGTGTGCAAGAACAATAACTCTACCTTGCCTACTTTTAGTCAAATAGAAAAATATCATACCTATACTGATAATGAACATTAATATAATTTTGCTTATTCTTTTTCCACTTACTTGAAAACTGTACTCAGCATGACCATAACTATACGGCTTTTTAAGGAGTAAAATGTACGAAAGTACAACCTTCAGGTGACTTCTTCCCAGGCGGGGGATTAACCATGTGTAACATGGCTCTTGTTAATATCTTGAAATAATTTGAGCACTAAATAAAAGCTGAATGTTATTCTCCCTGACCCAGTAACTCGTTAATCCCAAATATTGATGACGTCATTTCATTTGCATACCGGATTTTCACATGACGCTGTCAAAATCTCTTGCAACTTGTAAAATTCTTAAAAATTGTATGCAGTGATTATGCAATGAGCGTTTTTAAGTAAAAACACCAAATGCTGTATAAAATTCTAGACCGGGGGAACCTATGCTGGAGGTATTTTGAATGTATATGAGCTGTTCAGAAAGCAGGAAATCCTAGCCATTTTGATTTGCCTCAGCAAAAACATAATGCTATCCCTGCTAAATCGAAACAAGATGTTGATGTGCGTCATCACGTGACTATGTCATTTTGGGAGCTATTGACACGGCACATGTCAAAACTTGAAATTTCAGCCCGCAGGGTACCCATGCTCGCAGTATGTGATATTTGACAACCTACAGGTGGGAAACAGTTTTTAGAGTCTGAATATTAACTAACAAGGGATAAACATTTACAATACAATGATTTTAGTTGTTCACACAAACGACTATATCATGAACATGGTTTTTCATTCACAATGTCTATTTTGTGCAAAATAATTATTGTCATGCAGCAATAGAATTGTTAACTTCAACAACTTTGCAAGGGAATAACGATTCACAAACCAAACTGTATTAGAACTCGAAAATAAGACACTATTGTATTTCTACAAGTATTCAATCGGTAAGCCCAAAAATAGCCACACAAGACATACATAATGAATGACATCAAAGAGAAATAACTGTTACCTATTGTTGCCATAGCCACATAGCATTATTATATGAAAACTTTAAAAATATTCTTGGTCCTTCAGCTGACATATTTGGCATGTAGCATTGTCTGGTGGACCTGTACCAAGATTGTTCACTTGATTTAACATATGATTATAAAGGATTTTTTTTTAGATCTTCTTTTCTGAAACCACAAGGCCTGTAGCTTAGATATTTAGCATTTCATATTACCTAGTGGACCTCTGCCAAGATTGTACAAATTATGGCCCTGAGTTCAAAGTTGACCCAGCCTAGGGGGCCAGTGGATTTTACAAAGGCTTATTAGCTCACGTGGCACTTTGTGCAAGGTAGAGCTTTTAGGAAGGATGATTGTCCGTCGTCCGTCTGTCCCAGCCCAAAAAATTGGGGTTAAGTGGCTATGGCAACAACAGGTAACAGTTATTTCTCTTTGATGTCATTCATTATGTATGTCTTGTGTGGCTATTTTTGGGCTTATGTGGCTAAAAAGTACAATAGAGAAAACAAAAGAATAGCCATGCAACTGCCAAGTTTTAGTATGTCAGTCTGTTCCTCTGTCCGTCAACTTTTACTTCAAGCCACATCTCCTCTGAAACCACTAAGCCAATGTTGATGAAACCTGGCAGGGATTTTCTTTGCATGAATATCTACCAAAAATGCAGAACTCTGTATGCTATGGCAACAAATAGGAAAATCTTTAAAAATCTTCTTCTCTGAAACCACAAGGCCTAAAGCTGTGCACGACATTGTGTCGAAAGACATTTTGTTGACTAGGACACTTACCCGAATATGATATTTGGTCTAATACGACAGTTTGTCGAAGACAAGACTACTACAAGTGGTCGAAAATTAGTTTTAACACTACGACATTTGGTAGAAAACTATCAAGCTGCATGAAACATACTATAAAACTTATACATGTTACGCTTATGCGCATGTGCCAATATTTTGAGTACTCTGTGGAAAGGTGTACATCTAAATTATAAGATTTCATTCTAAAAAGAATGTGAAGTATGAAGCTTGCCTTATTTAAGTTAATATATTTACTCTGGGTGATACTTCTTTGAGGTGAAGATGAACGAGAACCTCCTCAAGGTTGTCTGCGACTTTGAAAACCGTTAGACTTTGGACTTCCTTAGGGGAATAGTTTACAACATTAGCTATTGACAGTACAAATGATTTATTACAGTGTTAAACTTATTGTAAATAAAGTATACCTGTTTGACATTACATGTACTGTTTTCTGTGTTTCTAGTATTGTTTTCGACAAATTTCCAGCGAGTTTGGTCGAAAATAGTACTAGACTAATTGTGGCATTCGACCAAATGCTCAGTTCGACCAAAAATCGTATTCGGCAAAGTGTCGTAGTCGGCGAAATGACTTTCGACGAAATGTCATAGACCCGGCCTAAAGCTTAGATATTTGGCATGTAGTATTGTCTAGTGGCCCTTTATTAAGTTTGTTCAAATCATGCCCTTGGGGTCAAAATTGACCATGCCCACTTGGGGTGAAGGGGTTGTCCCTTGTCTTCATATAGAGTTATAGGAGAAACCTCACTTGCAATGAGTTCCTATTTCAAGTTTCAGGGAATTTCAAATGAATATCAAGTGGTAGAGTCTTTTTGATAAAGTTCCAAGTAAGACACTCAGACAAAATATGACAATCTTTTATTTCAGTTAAGTAACTGTTCACTTATTCACTTAGAATATCACACAGATTTACACAAAGTCCAGATATGTTTAAGAGTCACAAAGAATTAGAAATGTTAAATTTCACTAAGAACACAGAGTTTAAAACACAGAGTAAGTACATTAATTTAAGTAATTATGAATATTTGAATCCATAAATGCTGAGGTTTATTTACCAATATTTATGTGAGATTACATCTGTCACTTGCATCTGTCCTACTAACAGCTCTTGTTAACAGTTTGCTGCAAAATTCACAGCATAATAATACGGTTGTATACTGACTTACCAAGCAACCACTGACTTCCTTAGCATAATGCGTGACTTTCTTAGCAGCCACTGACTTCCCCTTTCAACCACTGACTTCCTCTTGGAACAAGTGACTTCCTTAGCAACCAGTGACTTGCCCTTGCAACCATTGACTTCCTTAGGTAAGTAGACTGGTACTCAGGTGAGCCATGATGGCCCTATTGTATCTAGGAAAAGCTTTAAAAATCTTCTTCTCTGAAACTGCAAGGCCTAAAGCTTAGAAAATTTAGCATTTAGCATTGTCTAGTGCACCTCTACCAAAATTGATTAAAGCATGACCCAGTGGTCAAAATTGACCCCGCCTAGGGGGTCAGTTCAATTCAATTCAATTTACTTTATTTAACGACGGTTACACAATAAACAATTACAGCATCATTTATATCACTTGCGGTCGTCAACAATATGATTAAAGAATACATGTACACAAAATAAAGCATTCTAAACATATTTAAACAAAGGTGTATACAATGTACATATCAAATTTTTAAAGAATGAACGCTGTGAGTGAGTTGCCTGGATCACTACATATAACCATTCTTTTATAATCATGGTTGTTTTCCAAGAAGATAGTTTCTGTAGTGTTTGCGAAACGTGTATAATTTATCACAGGTGCGGATTTGAACCGGGATTTCATTCCAGACAACCATAGCAGAATATTGGAAAGTGTATTTTGTATAATGCGATTTAATTAATGGATGAGGAATATCGTTTTTTTTTTGGAACGAAGATTATAATTTGCAGATGCATATGTATCATTAACGAGTAAGTTTGATAAATACACAGGGGCTAAATTATGAAAAGCTTTGTAAATTAAAACACCCATATGGTATTTACAACGTTCTAAGAACGGCAACCAGTTGAGTTCTTGAAATAGAGGAGCTGACGAGTGATCGAACTTCTTGTCTAAGATCATTCTAGCTGATCTAGTAATTTTGTTTAAGAAGCCTATACTGGATTTAGACCATAGGATAGATCCATAATCAAATATGGGTAAAATATAGCTATTGTAGAACAATACTCGCATTTCTTTAA
>JAFMSR010000964.1:0-37056 GCA_022818135.1 Saxidomus purpurata | reverse complement strand
GTTCTTTAAGAAGTTTTGAAAGGACAGTCAAATAGAATTAAAACAGTAAGTTTTCATAAGTGGGAAGGTATATAAATCATTCAGCATTGTACTGGTTTGTAGACTTTTTTTAAACGGTCTTCTCTCCCTTTAAACAGAAAACTGAACGGAACTGTTTCTAAGGTAAACATTTTGTAAAAGATTAATTCTTAAGGGCAGCATGTGTCAAATAATTCAATAGTCAAGATGAAAACATATTTTGTCATTTCTATAAACTTGTTTTGTAAATCGTGCATTATACCCGCAAGAGAACATAATGAACTATTGTTGGTATTAACGAAAACCAGCGTTGCTTGATCTAAAAAACAACTGACCTGGTGATGAAACATGAGACCAAAAATGTCGAGCTCAAGTTAGTAAGTAGTATGTCAGACATACTAGCCGCTTACTTTGACTTTTGTAGATTCCAAATGTCCATGTACGCTTGAATAAAAATACATATTGTTACATAAAGTTGTTTGGTTCATAACAAGCAGTAGAATTAGTTGTTTAACATTGTTACACAACCTGCTTCTGTTTTATTTGTTGTGAAATCATAAAAATATTGATTGGTGGTATTTGATTACAATTATGCTAGGTTCATGTTTAGGTTAGTAACTGTTGTACATGATAGTAAATATTCACCTGAAAAAAGTACACCCTGTGTGTTATAAAGTGACTTTAGAAACCACCTGAAATCACCGACTAAATAAGCGAAAGAAAAAGTACCATAAATCGTAACAGCAACCATCTGCACGAACTGCGAACTACAGTGGCGCTCACGTTTTTGTTCCGTTTACCTCATGGTTGTTACCGCGTGGTAAACGCCCGGTAAACGCGGGCAATTTCACGCGTTTACCGCGGTTTCACGGCTCATTTCCAAATATGGAAAGAACAGCCGGTAAAAAAAGATTAAAAAAACGGGTCACTCCAAATATGGAAGCAGTACCCCACTAAAGAGGCGTGTCCAAACCAGCAGCCAATCAGAAGATTCCCAGCCCGTTTTTTTCACGGCTGTTGTCGTTTCACTAATCAATGAACCATATCTTTGTCAGAATAACATTGAAATGTACTTTAAGTGCCGATGTTATTGCTGACCTGCTTTATAATAATAATAAATATAAATAATAAAATAATAATCTACAGTAGAGCAGGAATTCATACGTTGCGTAGACCGTTCCTGATCAATTATTGCAGAGTAACAATTTAGAGGCAATGTTTAAACTACCGGACAAATTTTATGATTAATTTATCAGTATCCCGGCCCCAGATATTTTAATTTTGATATATGTGACACTATGTCCCGTTCAAGTTTTTGTTAACTGCAGTCCAGTACATTATTTCGCAAGATGGGTTGTAGATTATAACAACAAAGTCAGTGATTAATTCGTTGCGGTATTTTGCCGGATCTCGACATGAACAACAACGACAAGAAGGTTGTGTTAGACAAATATCTTAACAAAAGTATTTACTGGTAAGCAAGGAAAAGCTGGTGAAATTTGCATGTTTTTTGTTTAATTTAGAAATAGATGGGACAGAATACGGACGGTGACTATTTTGCAAATCTTATCCATATGGACTCCGTTTGTGCACAGGAGGTCGAACCATACCCCACCCACCTATATAGGTAATAAGGCGTGTGGCTATGGTTCGACTACCTGTGCGTTTGTGGAGATAATTTTTGAGTAAGTATCGGTTTAGCAGGACCATACAAGGGGTGCTTAGAGTGGGGGAACCTATGCTCTAGGTATTTTGAATGTACAGTTAAACTTCGTTCGCTCGAACACTACCCAATGGACCGCGGCTAAAGCTCAATATAAATCATATTGTTCCACCACC
The DNA here is from genome assembly GCA_022818135.1 of Saxidomus purpurata. NCBI lineage: Eukaryota > Metazoa > Mollusca > Bivalvia > Venerida > Veneridae > Saxidomus > Saxidomus purpurata. Next base: position 35,199 of record JAFMSR010000964.1, on the reverse strand, counting down.
AAAACCTCGAACACCGATCTCTCGAACCTGTACTGCGGTCCCTTCAGATCTATTTCATTGTAAAGTACATCCTTTGGCTCGAACAATAAAAGGTGATAATCTCAATTATCAAGCAAACAATGCATTGATAATCAGCTGTCAGACACAAGCGCTGGCGTGTGTTATTCACACTTAAATTTGCAATTAAAGGTTATGATGTACAAACAGACTGAAAGTCGCTCACGATGTTTATATAGCAATATATATAAGTAGCAGATTGGCTTTAATTTTAAGTTTGTTTTTTTTTCAGAAAATTGAATAAATTATTTAATGAATGACAAACGTTTCATACTTTTACATTACAACACTTTTTAATTTGTCTTTTAATCAAGGGTAAGCTACAAGTTTATAATATACATGCACATTTACATGTGTGTACCATTGTATGTGCAATAACTCCCGATGTGGTCTCGATAAAAGATGTATGACGACCACCGTGACTCACCATGCTGACAAACCTCGATTGCTCGAACTACCGATCCCTCAAACCGAAATCGCCAGACCCCTTCGAGTTCCAGCGAATGAAGTTTAACTGTATATCGGCTGTTGAGAAAGCAGGAAATCCTAACCATTTTGATTTGCCTCAGCGAAAACACAATGTTATCCCTGCTAAATTGAAACAAGATGTTGATGTGCGTCGTCAGGTGACTATGTCATTCTGGGAGCTATTGACATGACACACGTCAAAACTTTAACCATGAAGGGAACCAATGTTGGTGGTATGTGATATTTGACAATCAACAGGTGGGAAACAGTTTTTAGAGCCTAAATATTAACTAAAAAGAAATGACAGTTTCCATAGAAAATATATTTTTATACAAAAAAGAACAAGTTTTATCAAAAATGCTAACTTTAACTGGTTGATTTTGAAGTTTATTATTAAAGAATTTTTCTAGCGAAATGGATCCAGAACAAATGTATCTGCTGCTGTGGGGTCACAGAGCTGCATGCGCGGCTATCACTACGTTTGCTGTAAAAGCATTTCATCGACTATCAATGCTGAATATACCTTGAAAATTATTTCTTCATCTGTTTTTCTGTAAATAGCATTTTTTTTCACCAGCATAAGAATACCGCCAGCAAAGGTTCCACCACTCTAGACATAGAGTACACAAAAAATGGTCACTACAGCCAGAAATGTAGGTGTCTTGCATTTATTACTGATATTAAGCTCATGTTATGTTTACAAAATATTTGGAAAGCTAATTTCTACTATACTGGTTGGAGACCACCAGACAAGGACGACAATCAAACCGGACACTTGCGAAAATGCGTGATTTATTGTTCTAATATGCCTACTGTATGGTTTATTTCTATAAGTCAATTCGAGTGCTTTATGTAGGCAGAGTTTCGGACATGAAAGTAGCTCCTTCCGACTTTTCTACTTTACTCCTGTGCACTAAATTAAATCAAATATATAGAAAGAGGAATAATATTGTATAAGTACATCAGTCACATGAAAAAGTTTTGTTTAAGAGCCTAAATATTACTTTTGATTACGTCAAGTAGCCCTTAGAGTACCGTCCCATTGCTTTCCTTTCAAAAAGTCAAGAAATTCAGCATTCACAGTCAGTCGTGCATTGTTTTGATTCCGGGAGACAAAACAAAGAATGAAAACGTTTATGTCATCACACTGACGTCATTACTCCACATTAAAACGTTCAAAAGTTTAAATTACAGTATGCATTTAATTGATTGTCTCCTTTGTTCGGTTCTGAATCTTACATCTTCTGCATAATGTCACAGTCAGTTATTTTTTATATTTCATGTATTAGATGATTAAAACTAAAATAAGTTTGTATAATATAGTGTGTTATCTTGAATGGTTGCCTGTATAGATGAGTGAATTCCAACAGCCACTATGTATGCAATTTTACACATTACTGCCGAACTGAAAAAGGTCCGTAGTAGTTACGATCATTTTAAAACATTTCGGCTTATAAGATAATAAGAATCAAAATGATTTATGGCTTTGTCCTAGGTAGTGAATTATTCCGCCAGGCACATCGCCTCGCGGTGGAATGTTTCAATTCCGATAAAGCGCTCAAAGTCATAGATTATTTCCTAATTAATATTTACAGTCATATATATTGTTGATCAAACAGACACTTGATTTCAATCATCAAAGTGCAAAAATGACAGTATAATGTAAGTATTAATAATTTGATCAAGAAATCTCACTATTTTGTTAGTCACTGAAAGCATGTTAACATTGTCGAGAGGAAATTGAAAATGACATACTGTGCTTGCTCAATATTTCTGTGAGGCCCGGCAAATAAAAATCACAAGTTTAACTTTTTTCATTTATGGGTCAAATGATTGAAACATTTTACACAATTCAAAAGCTATAGCATCACAAAAAATAAAATCTTTTAAAAAATGCTGTCCGGATACATGGTACAGTTGGGCAATATAATTAAGCAATTTGGTGACCTCACTACCTGGCCACAAAAATATATAAATGATTTTTTCCTAGAAGTTTTCTTTTGGGAGAAGACCTAACTTACTTCTGTTAAAAGTTTGCTAGATACAAAAATTACCAGAGTTATCGTAAAATATGTTTAAACAGCGTCCGGATGTAGGACTTCAACCAGTACTGGTATGAAAAATTCAACTTCAGGAAAATGCTGTTACACAATGCAGAGCTGAAAATTATAATTTGGTATTTGACAAACTGTTATGGACATTAGGGTTCATCACAAGGAAAACACGAAAATAGACACCACGCTACAGTATCTGACAGTATAATTCCAGTGGTCACATGCTGCTGTTACAGAATCAGTAGAATGCTAACTCAGTTTGTGTTATTATGGGCGTGAAACATTGATAAAACATTGAGGCATAATGATATAAACATGATAAATTTACAAATTTTCTTGTTGTCTTTTCGGGTAAGGGATATAACCTACATATCTATATCTTATGATCAGACCGTCAGATATATGGTAAAATGTCAGGTTTTAATAGACTTTAAGTTAACAGTTCATAAACAATTGTATCCCTGTACAGTACTCATGGTACTACTGGTACTGTGGTTTGTTGTTCTAACGTGGTGCGTAGTCCTTAAGTTGTGCATGTACGATTTCCCTTAATTTTCATAAAAATAATTCTCAGCTCGCACATCCGGGTACTGATAATTTTTGCAGTTTTACCTATTCTCGGCTTTGCCGTGATGTCATACTTCTGAAAACATAGAGCTATTATAAAAACAATCTAGTTTCAAGGTAAACAAAGATCGTCAACTTCTTGGTTATTATAATTATTCAAAGTTATAGATGCATAGACACCAACGATGACAGCTGATGAGTCACCTTACCTGATTAATTGTGGCAAAATGAGGCATTTTTGCCATAGGTTCTTTTTTGAAATTGTATTTATTTATCATTTTGCGTTCATTGAACACATAATCTTTGTTTCGAGAATTTAATCTGCTAGATGTACTTTGTAGGAGTGCCCCTTTAAGCGACATAAGTACTTACATGACAAAAAAGCCTATAAAAAATTGACCGTCACTGCCAGGTATTTCTTTCTGGGGGCTCAAACTGGCGTGTTGGTTACTGAGGAAGAGAAACAGCTGTACATTGCAGTATTTAACATTTATATGCACAAATGCAAATTTAAAGCATTTTTGTTGGTATATATCGACAATGAAATAACCATGTATTTTTGACACAGGGACTTAAGGGTTAATGAAACATGTAAAAGTTACTTCTCTGTTTACCAACAAGCGTCCTTCTAAGAAGCAATTTAAATCAAATTTTCATCATATAATTTTTTTAATATGAAAGCAGATAACTTTACTGTAGCAAGTTTTTCTATTCCGACCTTGGATAAACAATGAAATAGCTGTACATGGGTGAAAAGTGTCTGATAGATTTTCACTTGCAATTTCAATTGCTCCCACATGTTAGAATGAAAAGGTCTGGTTCTCTAACCCGCCCCCTCCCCGCCCACTTTGCCAATGCATACATACTGTCACTTTTGGTATAGTGGCATCTGCCTTGGGAGTAGGGTGAGGGTCAAAGTTTTGAATCCCAGCAGTGGTTAGATCTGATTGGCCGGTTGCTGAACCGACAGCTAGTTAAATAATGGTTAACGTATGCATCTATATAGTCCTGACTGACCAGTGTCTGGTGTTAAAGTATAGAGTTCGGCAGGTAAATGTGCTTTAAGAAAGTGTTACAAAAGTCAGAAATGGTTGGTCCTTTAAGTAGGGGCGATGCTATACTGAAATTTGTTTTCGAAATGATGGAAGGAAGCAAATTGTAGAAGGATTGCATGGCGTCATGTACATGTTATCCCTCTCTCCCTGACCGGCCAGACAGGAACTTTTTTGGGGTGACTCTTCCTTTTAATGTAAAATAACATTAATCAACACCATTCTTAAAAAGCATTCACAGAAATCAGTGCTACATGTTTTTCTTAAAACTGTTTATTAAATTTTGTGTATTCTGGTTTTTATGATATTTTATTAAGAAATGATATTTGATTTATAGTAAAATTTGTATGTAAGACTGTGGATATAGCGAAATCAGGATATAAGGAATATATTTTCTCTGCCCGAGATTCTTTCTTTATTTTACTTTTCTTATGAAAATGTTATATGGATATAACAAACTCCGGATAATGGTATGGTACCAATGAGTTTGTTATAAACAAAGTTACCAGTGTATGTCCTTTACTTTTCTATTGATTTAGTGTCCAGTGCCAGTGGTATTAGGTTAATGTACCAACATGACCAATAATATACTTGATATTTTCTGAAACGTCTTTATTTAAGTGATGGTCTTATTGCATATTGCTTTAGGTTTCCTTAACTTTGTGTGTTGTCCACAGCTTTTAAACCCCTAAATTCAATATACATGCAGTCACCCTGTACATTTTGGACTTGATGGTATGTTGATTATTAAACAATATTTATTTGCCAATAAATAGTGTGCACTGTTGAAAAAGATCACAATTTTAAAAGTGAAATATTTTTATCATTTTCTGCATTTGAATCAGAAAGGCAGAAATTAATGTCTGGTATTATTAAAGAACTTGGGATTTTCAACAAAATGCTGCAGTTCTGATAGCTGTCATTTTCATTAAAAAACTAGTAGAAAAAAGTGGTCTGTACATTATTCATTGGAACAATTAATCTTATTCTCTTGTTTTAAGAAATGAAGCTGGTCCCTGATTAATCCACAGCCTATTCAAGTTGTTTTATTGCCTTAGGCAGTACTTAAACCTTTGCTTCAATTTCTCCCTTATCAGTATGTTATGTAAGATTACATAACATAGATATGTCAGAGGGGCCATAAAGTACACTATAGTCTCAATTTTGAGCACTGAACCATGGTTTTACTGAGATCTTACTGTAATTAGTTTAGTTTATACTTATAGTTATTCAATATTCAAGGTCAAAATTCAGGCTATACTGAAGAACTATTGGTCAGCAGGACGCTTTATTTTATATTCGCACCATTTGTTCAGTTATTTTTCAAATTGGAAGTTTCTGATTGAAAATCATTTTTGGAAGTTTAAAAACTAAACTGAAGAAGTGTTGTTCTATGGGAAATTTTGAGTAAATATCAGATACCAAGTAGTAAAGTCTTTTTTAATGAGTTCCAAGTTAGACACTATGTAAAATATGACAATCTTTTTTTTATTTAAATAACAGTTCAATCATTCAGGCAATTTAAGTCCAGATATGTTTAAGAGTCTCAAAGAATTAGAAATGTCTAGGATTTCACTAAGTACACAAAGTTTAAACACAGAGTATTTTGATTTGAATCTATAAAATGCTGCTCAAGGTTTATAGATCTGTGATATTACATCTGTCATTTAGGGAGTTTAATAATATTAAGACATTTAACAATAAATCACACAAATAAAAGATTTTACTTCAAAATGATGGCCAGGCAGCCAGAATCAACCTTCAGCTCGAAAAGTCATTAGTTCATACTAATTCATTTTAGCTTAGAAATATTTTATATTTAGCAAACATTACAAGTTTGATAAATTACTTTGCATTAAACAAATCCTAATACACTACATAGACAATCTACTGTAAATCCTGTACATTTTGATTCCTGGGTCAACATATTTGTTAAACATCATAACCATTTTTGCCAAGCAGCTTACGAAAGCTCAATATAGGTGTCCAAATAATGGTTCGGTGTATACATGTGCATGCGTGTGTCCTTGTGAGCGAGCTTGCGTCTGTCTGAATTTAGTTTGACTCGGCTGTAACTTATCCATGGATCAAAGGATTATTAAATTACTTGGCACAAATGTTCAACATCATGAGACGTACTGTCATGCGCAAGAACCAGGTCCCTAAGTCTAAAGTCAAGGTCACACTTGGAGGTTAAAGGTCAAACTCAAGAATGACTGTCCGGGGCATTTCTTCTTCATGCATGAAAGGATGTTGATGTTAATTTTCACAAATGTTCACCATCAAGAGACGGATTGTCATGTGCAAGAACCAGGTCCCCATGTCTAAGGTCAAGGTCACACTTAGAGGTTAAAGGTCAAACTCAAGAATGACTGTTCGGAGCATTTCTTCTTTATGCATGAAAGGATTTTGATGTTACTTGGCACAAATGTTCACCACCATGAGACTTAGTGTCATGTGCAAGAACCAGGTCCCTAGGTATAAGGTCAAGGTCACACTTAGGGGTTAAAGGTCAAATTCAAGAATATCTTTGTCCACAGCATTTCCTCTTCATGTATGGAGGGATTTTGATGTTACCTTGCACAAATGTTCACCACCATGAGCTTCCTTTGTTTTTAGAATTTCTTCCCTTTGTTTTACTATAAATAGCTTATATTGTAACATTTTTATTACTCGCCGTAGAGAAAAATCAAGACTACCTTTATGTGGTACAACATGCATGTTACATCCAATATTTTGGTGAATTTTGACCTATCTCTATTTGGTAAGGAGTTAGTCCTTTTGACAGCTGGCAGGGATGACATGTTGCACGTGGGCATCTAGTTTAGTTTTTAGCAATTTGCTTACACTTTTGCCTCTTGTGCAGATCAAAATCATGTAGTCTGATCATAACCTGCACTGTTAACTATTCAGTCAGTAAATTTTCAGTATGTGTATCAGTTATTAGTTGTAAGACTTAAAACAAAATGCAATTGATAATTTTTCTTCTTAATTTATTGTAGAAAAAAGCGTCATGTACATGCAGTGCTGAGGGAAGTTCAATAGACCAAGATATGAAAACAACAGAAAACAGTCTATCATTGCAATTGTTAACTGAAGGATTCTGTGGTGATCCAGATGGCTGTATCAGTTTAGAAGATGAAGTTCTTTTTTTATTCATCATATTACCTTGGTGATGAGACTTGACATCATATGCATAAAAGTAGATTTTTCAGTTTCAACGGAATAAACAAAACAGGAAAACAAATTAAGCATCAAATGAAAAGAATTGATAATTGAGGTGAGACAATGGAACACTTGATGTATTGACAACATGCAGTTAACATTAAAGAAGAACTTCGCTGAGTTTACTCATATTTGGAATTCATGTACATTGATTTTTAGCTCGACTTTTCTATGAAAAGGGGAGCTATCCTACTCGCCCCGGCGTCGGCGTTGGCGTCACACCTTGGTTAAGTTTTTCGTACCACCCCACTTTATTTCAAAAGTATTAGAGGTATGGCTTTGAAACTTACCATACTTGTTTACCATCATAACCTCCATCTACAGACAAGAGTACATAACTCTGTGAAGGTTTTTGACAGAATTATGGCCCTTTTTTTACTTAGAAAGTGTATTGAGCTTGGTTAAGTTTTTCGTACCACCTCACTTTATTTCAAAACCATTGGAGGTATTGCTTTGAAACTAACCATACTTGTTTACCATCACGACCTTCATCAACAAACAAGAGGACATAACTCTGTCAAGGTTTTTGACAGAATTATGCCCCTTTTGACTTAGAAAATACATTGAATATGAGTAAAATCCACTTATTGCCTTAACCCTTTGAGATATTGCTTTGAAACTTTTAATGCTATTTCACATCATTACCCCCATCTGTACGCAAGAGAAGGTAACTCTGTCAGGGATTTGTTTTAAAAATTAAGGCCTTTTATCGACTTAGAATCTTGGTTAAGGTTTTCGTACCAGTCCACTTTTTGACTGAACTGTTTGAGATATTAATTTGAAAGTTGGAATACTTGTTTACCATCATGATTCCCAAACATGGGCAGGAGAAGGTAATTCTGTCAAGGATTTTATTTGAATTATGGCCCTTTTTGACTTAGAAACTCAGTTAAAATTTTCATTCTTGTCCACTAGTTAACTTAACCATTTGAGATATTACTTTGAAAGTTGGAGTACTTATGTACCATCGTAAGACCTATCTGTAAGCAAAAGAAGATTACTCTGTGAAAAAATTTCTTGACTTGTACTTAGAAATTCCTAGTTAAAGTCTTGTGTGCCCTTAACTGTCAAAGTTTTGTTTTATTGGCAAGCACTAAAAAAGTCGAGCACGCTGTCCTACTGACAGCTCTTGTTTGAAGATGAAGATAAGGAAAGAACAACAGTAAAATCAGCAAATTGATAGCTCACAAGAAACATCATTTGGCCAGACAACATCCATATTGGATACAATCCCAAGTTGCAGCTGAAGTGATAATGCTACGCTAGCTGTGAATTTTTGTTCTTATAAGAGAAGTCATTGAAACTCTAGAACAGTAGCTGGTGATGAAGAATATAGCATGCGAAATAACCTTAGTAATTTATATATATAATTGTAATCACAGCATGGTGAATGCAAGCTCAAATATCAAGGTCGCACTTTGATAACAAATGGACGCATGAGAACTTTTTTCAATTTTTTCAGGTTGTAACTTTTTAATGCATCGAGAGATTTTGAATTGATTTGGACAATGCAGAAATGCAGTGCTTTAGCAATTTAATAGAATACTATATAGTACTGCAGTACATACAGTTTTGGTTACTACAGAACTAGAGTACGACAGTGACATTAATAACAATGTTATTGGTTGCTCAGATGAGCAACTTAAATGGAACTCAGTTCTCTTGAAGAATGAATCTTCATTGCAGCTTTCAGTCTTAATATTCTTGTGTATGAAAATCAAAAATAAAAAATAGTAAAAACTGAAAGAACAGGACTGTTTATTGTAGTGGCTAATTTTTATTCAGTCACCTTCAAAACAATTTACCAATGTCTCGACCTGCGGAAATGTTTCTATACCCCAGTTGCACAAAGTGTAAGGGGGTATACTGGATTCAGCTTGACTGTCTGTCCATCTATTCGTAGACTTACGGAACTCAATCCCTGAAAAACTCTTGGTTAGAATTAAATTATTATTCTCAGAAATGATACGTTCCATGCCTTGATGTGCATGGTCCATATTTCTGGTAACTAGGTCAAAGGTCACATTAACGGGCTTTTGATAGTAAAATATTTTGCACTCTATCTCCAAAACCCCTTATCACAAATTAATGATATTTCACAAAGTAATAAATATCATGCCTTGTTGGACTTGGTCAATGTTTTGGGTCACTACATCAAGGTGACAGGTGTTTAAGATAATTAAATATTGTGCACTCTGATTTTCTTAACCCTCTGGTCAAAATAATGATACACAGAAGAGATAAATAGCATGCCTACAGTCATTGTGCATAGTCCCAATTATAAGCATCAAATGTGATATAATTAAGAATACTGTGTCAGTATGGCGTTCAGAGATGGGTTTTTTTGGGGGTATTCATTACCTTCAGTGATAGTTCTATTTTATTATGCTACCTTGAGGTGGGGGTTTGGGGCATTGTTATAGTTGCCGTTTTGACTATGGTGTGTTTATCCATTCTTTTCTCCCTCATTTGTTCGGGACCTGTTTCACAGTAACTACTGGCGTGTTCCACTTGATCGATTATTTTTCACAGTTATACAAAGTCTATGAAGCTGTATCCGGCTACCTTACCACTGCCTTCGTTTAAATGCCTTGAGATAAAATCCAAAGTTAAAAGTAATACTTGCCTTAATTCTAGTTTTAGCTAAATGGTAGAGCTGCTATGGGGCAGTAATTGCGTGTTTGCATCAATACAAGAGTCATGGGTTTGATCACTTTAATGCCAAATTAAGGAAGAAGTATCCTTATGGCAAGTAAAGTAGGCAGTCCATCTGTAACATGTGCAATGAGTAGGGGTGCGCGATAAGACCGGTATATTGCAATTTCCTTGAGATGCGATACATACCGGTATGGTTACACCCCGTACTGTGGTATTTTCAAGTAAGCGAAAAGCTGCAATTTCTCTGTCATTTCTTAGCTGCGTGCTTTTTTTGTCACGGCAATGACAGACAGTAACTAATAACTGTCGGTATATAATTCAATTGTTAACAAATAGAATTTAATGACTTTGCCGAAGGAAGTGTGAATACTTCAAAGTAAATTTAATTATGAAGTAATAATGTGTCCCTGTATTTGTTGTTGAATAAAACACAGGAGTTCAAATGCTTAGTAATTTTTAAAAAATGACTACATAGCACAAGTGATTTTTTTTTGCATTTGAAGGAATAACTATTTTATTTATGAAATAACATCCGTTCTAGCGGTGTTCATCGTTTAAAAAACAATGAATTGGAGCACTAATACACAGTAATTAACCATTTTTAACAGCGCATCAGTACGACAGATAATTGTTTATAAGACTATTACAAAGCTGAGAAGGATGATATTTTGATTCTAACATGACCAGATATTACAAAAGGTTAATAAATGCAAAGCGTTTTCTATGCGAACACTCATTTAACGTCATGCGGTGCAATATGACGTAATGGTTACAGCATATCGGTTCCTGCATTGTTTATGATTTAATATAGCATAATTTTTCAATTCTTTGTACATAGAGACAAAACCATGAATCATTTTAGAATAAACGATGAAATGATGGCACATATTTATTATTACAATTTTTTCTTGCACTCTATATTCAACTTGTAGCAGTACATCATTGTAACTTGAAAACACAAAATGCAATTGGACAGGTTGTTTACATACGTCTTGCAAATACTTCCTTTTTGGCACCTTGCCGGCCTTTGATAAAAGTACTGTATTTTATCGTAAAATAATAAACAACCTTATTATGTTTATGCCACTTGTGTTAGTATAACTCATATTCTAACACGACTGGAAATTTCTCCTATATACACAAAGAAGGATTTGAGCGTGATAAAACTATTAAGTATATCACGCTAGGGGTCCGGAACTATTTTTGACTGCTGAAATTACCTCCCTTGTAATTTTCACACGACATCTACGAGTGTGCCTGTGCTAATACGCTTGGATTGGTATTGTTGTTAATGAATTCACGTGATGTAAAAAAAATTGCAGTAAAATTTTCTACACTTCCGGTATCGCCAGCAATATCAGACTTAAAGACAATTAAAATGTCCTTCATAAGTGACCCCCCAAACCGCAGGTGGTCAAATATCTTAATCGTTTTATTGCCCCTTATCAGTTTTAATCCTCTCTGATTAGGTCCAGCAGCGTGTCAGTAGACTTGATATGTAGTACAATAGTAGAACCATAAATTTTATTGATTTGTACAGATAATTGTTTTATAACTTATTTCCTGTTCTTTATATAAACTGTTTTATATAATAATGACATTATACTTTTATTGCAGGATATGAAAAATATTTTAGATAAATGCAGTAAACTGTGATTTTAAAGTTATACGGAGAAAGTTAATATGCTCAAGTAATTAAGCACCTTCCTGCGGTGTGGCCTGAATGCATTTTTGATGTATAAAGAATCCTTCTGACTATTTATTTCTTTGTAAATTATAAGTGCAACTGAACGCTTCTTCTAACAGTAAAATAAGCTAAAACTAAATTTCTCTTATGTATCAAGTGTAACATCTAATCTTAGTGATAATTGGTTTGTTGTAAGAGTAATTGATTGAGTATTTAAAACATTACTCAATCTAACTTTGAAATCAGTTATTTTTCAGTAATGTAAAAAGTAAAAAAAAAGTTTATGTTTCTGTCATAAAAGAAAATAATTTTGATATAATAACTGTAAGTGTTGATTTTTTTATAATCTAATATGACTGGGAATTACGTACCTAAAAGGTAACTGATAAAATAGAATAATAACATCTTATAAAGGTCTTAAAATTTATGTATAACTAACATCCCTTTCCTACATTATCTGTACATAATGTAAGGAAGTTATACAGTAGCTGAATATGATAAACAGAAGCTAGTCTACCAGTGACCAGTCATGTTAATTGACATCTACTGTGAATTCGCTGTGAATTCGCATGGCTGACTGGACCCCTGTGGTGAATACCCCACATTCCTGTTCAATTGTCTTTAACAAAAATAAGACGTATAGCGCTTTTTTGAGAAGTAAAAAAGAACAGCCAAAATTTCACGAAATGCATGGAATGCACGGAAAACTACAACTTTCAAGACAGCGACTTCATGAAAATGCAGCAAATAGTACCCCATCGAACATGTTTTTGTTTAGATTAACGGTTTAGAGTGGACATAGATTTTATTTTTAAGTGATATACCGGTTATTATATCACTGTGTGTTGGTAGATGCTTCGAAATTAATCACTCAGGCCTTTGTAATTAGATTACTACGCATTTACACACCCCGCAGTGATATACTTACCGGTATATCACTCAAAAGTGAAATCTATTTCCTAAATATATTACCACGGACCTTATATACACTATATGTGTATATAGGTCCGTGATATTACTATACGTTTTGCAATTTATCAGGATATGAAAAGTCTGACAAGAGCGATTCCTGTAGTAGTTAGTCTCGAGAGCGATTAAGTTGTTAACAAGAATATGGAAATTTTGTACATGGACAAATTAAAGAATCTATGTTAATTGAACCAGAAGCATGGCCATTAATATTCTCAACTGCCGATGTTATAGTTTTATTTTGATAACTGAAATCATATGATCGAGCAGGTTTAATTTAATTAAATGTATATCTACTGGTTATAGATTTTTCATAGTAACATAATAGGGACAGTGGAGGTGCTAAATTATTTCTATCTATCACAAGGCCTTCCCCTCGCTCTCCATCTTGTTGGATATGTACCCGCTTATTTCATGTTATGATGAAAACGCGGAAGTAATGATCTAACAGGCTGGTGGTAGTTATACTTTGTTTTTGAAAATAAGAAACAAAAAAAAACGATCTTAATCGGACCACATTATAAACTCAACATCTATAATTATACTCGCGATTTTTAATAGTTTGAACGGATAGGCATAATTTTACAAAAAAATTAAAACAGTGAAGAAAAACACATGTGGCGCATGCGCATTTGCTACCTCGGAAAAAACGGCGAAAAACGGAGGAACTCGCTTTTCACGCATGCGCATTTGATACTCCGGTAAAAAAAACGGGAAAAAACGCAGGAACTCGCTTTTCACGCATGTGCAGTACAACCAGCCGTTTTTTTTCACGGGGCGGGCAGAAAAACGCGTTTTTTTAAACGGTGCGAGCCGAAAAACGCCCCGTTCGGTAAACGGGCGAAAAACGGGCGCTGCTCGCGTTTTCCTGCCGAAAAACGGAACAAAAACGTGAGCGCCACTGTAACAGTGATCTGCGAATTGATGGCTTTTCGAGGTTCATATGGAAGCAGACTAGTCAATGTCGGTGTGGTCACCAAGGCACAGTGACAGTTTACTCCGCTACTGAACGTATATAATGTACCGATCGAATCTAAAACCTCAACATGAAATTTTGTTCTCTAATTGACATACCTGAAATTTCCACTAATTTTATTCTCTCTGTTTGTATTCAGAAGCTATTTAGATCTTTTGTAATTATGATAAATCTTTAACAGGACTAGCAGTAATCCCAGTATAAATGAAATTATAGAAAGTAATGTCGTGTCTCTTGTTATATATCTATGAAGATATCTTCCCGTAAATAATGTGAAGTTGGAAGTTTTAAAATGAATCTATTACGTGCGATTGATATCATGTGGACAGTCTGTAAACCTTTCGTAGATAGGCAAAATCCCGAAATGTTTTAACTGAATCGCTGAATTGATTAATTAGCTAAATTATATCAAATCTTCTTTTCATATATAGGATTTATCTGTTCGTTGAACGCCTAAAAAAAGTGAGGATATATTTATTTTTTTGTAATTATGATAAATCTTTAACGGGACTTATGGTAGCAGTAATCCGAATGAGTATAAATGAATTATAAAAAGTAATGTCGTGTCTCTTGCTATATATCTATGAAGATATTTTCCTGTAAATAATGTGAAGTTGGAAGTCTTAAAATGAATCTATTACGTGCGATTGATATCATGTGGACAGCCTGTAAACCTTTCATAGATAGGCATATTTATATATTTATTTTAAGATAAACTCTTCGGCAAAATACTTCTGTCTTAAATGAGAGAAGACAGTGCAATTATTTTACTATAACCTTGATCACTACATAAAGAATTATACACCTTGTCCTACACTTTACTATTGCTACTTTAATTTGAGATAAAGAATAACAAATGTACACCATCCTTTCTTCTCTTGACGTCGTATCACATGATATACTAAAACTGTATTCAGAGATGATCAGCTCAAAGAATCAATTGCATCGATTAGCACATTTCTGTGATTGCAGTTTAGACATGAGGCTAATACAAATAGTGATTACTTTCCTTTGGTCACGGTGTTTAAGTTTTTCAGCTGCAAAGTGCAATATATAATTTGCCAGTCGTGTAATAGCTTATATATAATTTAAAACAAGACTATTTAGAACTTACCTTCCTTTACATTAAAATTTTATTTTTGTCAAACATTTAGATGATACTTTATTGAATTATGTCTTATTTAAATGCACGTTGAAATATAAAACAATAAAATGTGTTATATGTTTAAGCTTGAAATGTGTGTAGGGACATTGAAAATGATATAAACTTAGATACTTTACCAACCTTTTATCATAATAACAGGGTAAGTATTACTGAATGACCTACAATATTTTGTCCATAATCATATGTTATGATGATCGTTATAGAAATCGCTTAGGCTTTTCATCGTTTGACACGCAATATCAAGCTTGCATCCAGCTCAGTAACAAGGTAACTTTAAATTAAATTATTGCTGAAACAAATACTAATTGAAATGTTATTTTGTTATTGTATAAAAAATAGTGATAAGATACACAGAATACATACCAACCTTTCATTCTGATCACATATGGAAGTTATACTATATGACTTTCGGTATTTTGTCAATTCAATCATACGAGTGTTGGGATAACCTTTGTATAAAGTGTCAGACTGTTGACCCTCCGGCTTTTGGTATTTTGACACTAGAAACAATATTGCACCCAGTTCGATTCACAAGTAGCTAAACAACTATTTATTGCTGAAACAAGATACTAGAAATACGATGAAATTTAATTTAATGCTAAACCTGGACCCCCTTAACCATCCTAATCTTTAAAGACGCGTGAGGGTCCTGACTCTCCCTCACTGTGAGTTCCCAAAAGTCATTTGTTATTAGGTTTAGGTCAAAATATTTCGTAAGAAATATTACTTTGGGAGTTGCATATATGCTCAAGAAATGTAAAACAGCGTTTAATGGTACTTATAACTAGAAATATAAATATTTTTAATTATAAACATACCTGTCACATGTTATTTTCCCAATATATAAGATATAATTAAACAGGACATTTCTACAAAATCTTAGTTTTAACATTATTTTCGTTTCGAGATAGCTCTTTGTCACTGTTGATGCACAGTCCATTATTAAAATAATCAAAGTACTGCTATGTATATGCATGTGGAAAATAACATCAATGGAAAACGTTGTGAAGGTTACAATTTCACACGTAAGAAAAGGGTTTGCAAATTATACAGTGCATGTTTTGGCTATATATGATCATTGTAGGCATTCGCCTCCCTTTAAACAGTGGTAATTTTTTTGTTATTTGTATCGGCATCACAATGGCCATTGTCACATATATAAGTTAAACGCATATTCAAAGTTAAGGGATAATTATCAAATGCAATGATATTAACCACACGTTTCTCATTATTTTTGTAATTATTACCTGTATTTGTGCATTTTTCGGCTAATATGATAATAAATTGTGCCACTATCTATTAATTTAAATTGCCTGAATAATCACATGCTCAGCTTTGTCTAACTTATTTTATAGAAACACTGTTTTAGACTATTGTCTGAATTTCATTTTTAGCATCCAGTTTTATTGGTCTGTCGTGATTTTCAAAAATGAAATCCTTTGTTTGTAAACAGAGTATGATACACAACCTCTAAAAATGTTTAATTTCTAATTTTCGTTTTTCAATAAACATTTGTGTTGCATAAGATGCAAATTAATCGAGCAATAATATAAAGTGTTTAAATCTATTTGTTAATTTCATCCAACTGAACATGATACATAGAAAACACTAACATATGAAACTATTCCTTACTTAACTATTCTGCTTATTTATATTATTACGGCTATATCAACAAGTACAGTTTTCATAATTAACTGCACGCATGGTAACAAATAAAATATATATTGCAACTTACACACAGAGTCAACCAAAAATGCACGCGGTGTTTCACTCTGTTCGTCGTGAAATACCGATGCGGTCATCGTGTCCAACGCCGGAAATAACTTTATTTATAAACGTGCTGACGACGGCAATGATAAGTATGCACATAACTAAGCGATTTTTAACATATATACTTCATTTACAAAACCTAGACTATCCCAAACATTAGACATTGGCACGTAACGAAGTATTCATCATCAGCCTAAAACAAGCCCTTGCCACATACGTGATTAACACTTACTTGGTTGATTTTCTACACCAAGGTCAATAAGCAACACATGTTTTTAGAGGTCATGTAAACATTTATCAATAATTCACAATATACAGCTCACCTAAACAATATTTTAGAAAAAACGTATGGTAAGTGCAGATTTTGTACCAAATCATTTATTAATGTTAAGTATTTCAAATAGAAATGGAATCTAACGACAACCAGAGAGCATTGCCCTTACTGGATAATCATTGATGTGACTAAATATAAATATTGAAAGTACCCAAATTTACAAATTCGTTAGTTTTATTTCGTCAAAATTGTGTAATTTGTAACATATTTAAAAAAAATAATTTGTGTTTGTTTTTCTTTTTAAACTTTTCTTATTAAAGTGTAAATGATCGAAACAATTGAACACCGAATCAAAATAAGTAACACTGTAGTGGTGTATGCAGACATTTGTTTTGAGGATTTGTTAAGTCAGATCTACATCCAAACGAAATATTTCTATACGGTTTTGTAAACATTGAATCTTAAAATGCATTTGGTATGGCTATGTTAAGTGTAAATCGTTCATGTCTATCCTAAATACCGGTAGGGAGATCTGTATCATTCCTAGGTCAGACAAAAGGTCAGGTTAGCGTGGCGGTTTATTTGTTTTAAAATAACTACACAGTATCTTGCGGACTATTTTACGAACGTTATTAAACTTACATATTTAGAATATTTCGGATATACAAGTAACCAAAACGTTATTTTTTTCAATAAACAGATAAACAGAACAACTTTCAATGGATAAATGAGTGTTACTGCCCAAACTGGCATGAAAATACAGCAAAAATGTAGTCTTTTCCGCCCGATCTCATTCATTTCGTATTTTAGAATTTATCTTTTAAAAAAAACAACACATTTTAATACATGCTATCCGATTATCGTAAGACATATCCAGATGAATATATCTATGAGTATATATATTCCTTTAAATGCTTCCTAATGATTTATAGATAATAATTATAAATCCGAGTAGTGTCAGCATTTAAAAAAGATATGTTGGATTAATGATGACTCAGTACTACAAGTGAAGCTTAGATAGATTGATTTCGTTTGGAATGGGTCTCGATAGAAGCTATTCTAAGCCGTAAGAACTTGTATCGTAATCGAGAATACGAGCGTTATAAATTAGTTTTTACTATAACTACTGAATCAGGGTTCAAAGATGCTGAAAATAAGGAAACCGTGGCATTATATATTCTAAAATTGAAAAAAAACATAAAACACATTTTATAAATAATTAAATGAGTGTAACATTTGGTGCAATTTGTGTTCAAGGTTGAGTGGAGCATTCCTTGCAGCAATAACCATTATAAAATAAATAAAATAAGGTGCAATCAAATTTTAATTATGTATGAGCATTTAACAATTTTTTTTCGTTTAGATTGTTTATGTCTCCGGCAGACCTTGGGATTAAAACAATACAGACCGAAAAAAAGACTTAAAGGTTACTTTATTGATGCTTATGTATATAAACATGCTATCTATAAGAGATTATTCTTTATAATGTGACGAACCTGTTTTGATATTTAAATAAGAAATAAAGTTTTACGCACTTGTTAACAAACTAGAATTACTGATTATAAAATGGCAAAACCATTACAAATGTTATCAAATAACATTAACAGTTAAGTAGCACATCATTTTGTACTTGTACTAAAGTCACTTTGCAGTAGATATAAAAGGAATTATTTGATAAGAAATATGTCCTGCAACAATATCCAGAAAAATACTACAAAAATAAATTCGCAGCAGCTAATTGAAGTATAGTAATTGATATATTTCAAAGGCATGTTTAAACTTTGACCTAGACATGTATGCCCAAAAGCAAATAAAAAATTTCATATTTACCACCGTATCGTTCCAGATAATATTCATCAGATTGGTAATTCCTTAAATAATACAAGTCATTGTAAAATAAACACGTCAAATTAAAATTCCGAAGTTCAGTCAATACTTGTTTAAATACATTTTATGTATACTTCACAGGGAAGCTGTTAAAATTATTTGTATTTAATTTGAGAAAATTGATTCATTTTTAAAAAAATAATATTCCTTTCCAATTTATGACGATGTAATGATTTACTGAAATACTGAATGAATTGAAACACAGTGATCATATTTAGCCAATACATGCCCTGTGTAATTTGCATATCTTTTCTGACGTTTAAAAGTATAGCCTTCACAAAAATTTCCATTGATGGTATTCTTTACGAATGCATATAGTATTTCGAGTTTTTTTTATGAATGGATTGTGAATCCACCATGACAAAGACTGTTCTAACAAGGAAAATGGGACATATACTTTTCAAACATAGATTTTGTAAAATCGTCATGTTGAATTGTACTTTACAAAAAAGAAAAACATACTTTTTTGTTTTAGGTATGCTTGTAAGTTCTTTTGATGAAATACGCTGTTTGACATTTCTTGAGCATATATGCAAAACTCACAAATTAATATTTCTTTATAAATTTTCTTCTCTTTCGTTTTCTTGTGGATCAAGTATCTTATTGTATCTCATGTGCGGACACTTTTTGCATTTTGCATAAACATTGTGTTTGGCGTTTGTGTAATAGAGAATATACACAAAACTACAAATTTGTGACTGCAGTATATTTTTGTGTGCATTGTTTTTCTGTTTCGGCCCTATTTGCTCACTGTTAAAGAAAGTCAGAAACGTAAATGTAAAAACAGTCTAAGAAACGAGGGCTGTAGTTTCTATGCAGAAACCACAACCTATTAACAGTCGTTAATTGAGGTTTCAGAAAAGGTTAAGTATTGTACAATGAATTCCTCTGTAACAGCCATCTTTCTTTTACATCCAATCGTCTATTTTCTAAAATCTGACTGCTAGGTTGCACTGAAAAACGTGTTATGTAGAATGTGGCATCAACGAATGCTAGGAGCATATACATATGGATAGAACAATGTGGACATTTGGTTAAAAAAATAAAAAAGCAGACAGCAGTGCAACTAGGGAGAGACATAATCGAACAGTCGCATTGAACGGCTCCATGGTAGGGGAGTGGACGATCCTGGTTGGTAAAAGGTTCAAGTGGTACATAGCTCCTGGGAAGATGGACTACTTATAATAGTCTGTAGTTGCTGTGACTAATTCATTAATTGAGGAATGAAGTTGGCGTGTGCTGCTGGATAAGGGAACTAGGTTGTTTTCAATTTGGATAGCAAGCAGGTCATTATGTATTTGATACGGTAGAGATAATTCGTTGCCAATACACCTAAGATATAGTCTGCGAGTCGGATCTGACCTTGATGTTTCTGCGTAGAAACCCGAATGTTTGGTTAAATTTCTTTGTAAACCTATGTATGTGGTCGTCCCACGACATATATTTAAGATATCCACACCAAACATTTTAAGCCGAGGTAAAAAACTCAATATATTGGGTTTGAATATGATGTTTCCATCTAATGACGCGGATTCTTTGACATTTGGAGGGGTTGAATTTCATTTCCTGTTTCAAGATGCTAGCACTTTGCAGATTTTCCCGCTCTTCTAATCGTTTGAGGTCATTTTGGAGGTTGACCGATTGGTTTGCAGATGACAAGGCTAAAACTGCAGTATCACCAGCAAAGAGGGAATCATTTCACGTGATATTATATGGGAGGTCATTTATGTAAGCTAAAACGAGCAGGGTACCTAGTGCAGACTCGATGACGTAGCAAAACTATTGGATATGAGTAACCCCTGCCTTATTATGAAAGCATATACCTAAATGCCGTACATAGATATAAAGATATACGGTACTGAGTACATTAGAATGCTTTTGATGTAAAAAGCAGACTATAGTTTTATTCAGTAGAGGGACCTCACTGGTTATACTAGTATGTATGATTGACACGAACGCCAAACACAATTTTTTCCGGTGATTTTCTATTTTTTATAATAGCGGCCCAAGTGTCGGGACGGACGGGGCGACGTGAGTGATTCCTACATAGCTCCAACTTCACTACGTTAAACGAGGGCATTACCTTACCGGTCATACATTTTTGCTTACATTTCAGTAGACAAGCAACACAACAAACAACAAAATATGTTACAAGCAAAATATAATTTCATCCACTAGTCAGTGAGACACACATCGCTACTAGAAATGCCGGAATCATTTATCGAACATTTATCCGTATTTATTTTGAACATCTAGCTCTACTTGTTATTTCCAACTTATATAACGATGTGAATGTTTTGATGTACTCGCCGAAGACTCAACATTGCACTGTTTCGGGAACATAATGCGACATGCAGGGAGTGGAGCCTTGCAGTATGTGACCAAACACATCTTTGCAGTCAGAATATTTTTTCTGTCAAAGATAATTTTCTCCTTAGCTGATAATTACCTCCATTTTTAGTATCATAATGTTGTTAAGAGTTTGAATTTGAAAGTATGTGATTGATCCGATATACTAACCAATAAGGCACAATTACCCACAGCTCAACATTGCAAATTTCAGTATCATTTCACTGCACTGATTACTCGAACGAGATTTTAGATGCAAAAATCACTGGCAGGACAATAAAGACCATTTCCTGATCATTTCAATTTCTATATTAGATAACATTTGCTATTACACTGCTCTTTTTGTGAACATTTTTACTAGTGCAAGATGTAAAAATCATCAATTCCTTATTTAGTTTTTAAAGCAAATTTGCTCTGTTTGGTACAACGTCTTAAAATCTGTCCACGCTTTCAGGTTTTTACATACATTTTTGTAAACAGTTGTTATATTATGATCTAATTATGAAATAATATCCGTTATTGTGTAATTAACAACTCAAGATCAAAGAACTGTTATTTTGATTTAAATCTGACCCGATATTACAAAGTGTTAGTTTCTACCCAGACAATATGCACGAGGGCACTTGATGACAACAGTTCTGTGAGAGTTTGGTTTAAATATCTTGAGAAATGTAGGAGGAAGTGGGCACGTGACAGTATTCTTTTAGAAGGAGTTGCTCACAGAAGAATTACATATGTGAAAAAAACAAAGGGCCATAATTCTGTCAAAAATGACCAAATCACAAAACCCCGACAATATGCGCCAGGGCACTTCATGGCAATACTTCTGTGAAAGTTTGGTTGAAATCCGTTGAGAAATGTTAGGAGGAGTTGCGCACAGAAGAAATTGTTAACGCCCGCCCGCTGACATACCTCAATCTAATAACCAGGATTTTTCCGTCGGAAAACCTGGTTAATAATTGAATAGGCAAAATGTCACAAGCAGTTCAGTAATGCTTTGACCCTGTTATAACGATGAAGGTTTGTATAGTTTCTATGTGTAATTATCTCCGTACTTTAATTCTCAGCTCGACTTCTTAATGTTTTCTAGTTATGTATAAGTATGACATAAATATAAAAAAGCAAAAGGAAATGGATCCTCTCACAAGTGAAATGGACCGGGCCACAAGTATTTTAGTAACACACGTACATTATTCAAAGATATAGGAAATGGACCGGGCCACGAGTGTATTAGAAGCTGTGTCCTCCATAACACTAGAACTCAATAAAAAATAATAGGAAATGGACCGAGTCACAAACGTTTTAGTAGCAGTGCCCTCCGTAAAACACTTACATTATTGAAGCAATTGGACAAGGAACGGGCCATAAGTCTGTTAAAGGTTATGCCGTCTGTAACACACGCACATTTTTCAAGATATAGGAAATGGACCAAGCAACACTGTTTTAGCAGCAGTGCCCTCCGTAACTTACGTTTATTATTACAAACAATATCAAATAGGATGGGTAACAAGCGTTTTAGTAAGTGTGTGCTCTGTACAAACGTTGATTATTAAAAGCATTAGGATATGAAGCGGGCCACAAGCGTTCAAGTAGTTGTGCCCTCAGTAACACACACACAATTAAAAGCAAAATGAAATGGTTTGTGCCACAAGTGTTTTAGTAGCTGAGCCCTCGGTAAGACATTTAAATGTGTGCATGCAATAGGACGTTGACCGTGTCACAAGTGTTTAAAAAGTTGTGTCCTCAGTAACACGTACACACACACACGCACGCACTCTCACACGCACGGACGCACGAACGCTTGCACGCACGCACGCACGCACAAACACATTCAAAACAATTGTATCACCGGGCCAGAAATGGTTTCTGTCATTGTTTATTTCGTAACACATGTTCATTACCAGTATATGACGCACAAGAAAATGGACCAGGTCACAAGTGTTTTAATAGTTGTGCCCTCCCTCACACACGAACATTATCAAAATAATAGGAAATGGACCAGGGAACAAGTGTTTTAGTAGGTGATCTCTGGTGACACACGTATATTTTTAAAACCACTAAGTACCTGTGTCCTCAGTTAAATACGTTTATTACGAAAAGGAATTGGACATGGACCGGGTTTAAGTAGTTGTGCCCCCGAAAGACACGTATATCATTAAAAGCAACAAGAAAAGGACCGGGCCTCCGGTGGTTTTGTACATGTTCCTTCCGTGACACACAGCCACTCTTCAAAGAAATAGGAAATAGAAAGGGCCACAAATGGGTTTGAAGCTGTGCTCTTCCTAACATACGTATGTTGTTAAAAGAAAAATGAAATGGACTCGCTACAAGTGTTTTAGTGAATGTGCCTTCCAAAAGACACGTTAATTAGTCAGAGCAATGTGTTGATCGAGCCACACGTGTTTTAGTAGTTGTGCTTTCCGTAACACACGTATATAATTAAAAAAACCAAAGGAAATGGACCATGCCAAAAGCGTTTTAGTGGTAGTGCCCTCCGTAAGACACATACATTATTGAACACAACAGGAAATCGAACGGGTCACAAGTTGTTTTGTGGGCTGCTCCTTCTTAAACACACGTATATTGTTAAAGTTAAAGGAAATGGTTCTGGCCACAAGCGTTTTAGTAGGTATGCCATCCGTAAAGACATTATTAAGAGCAATAGGCAATGGACCGGGTCAAAAGCAATTTAGTAGCTGTGCCCTTCGATAACACAATTTCATTATATAAAGGAATATGTAATGGGCCAAGCCACACGTTGTTTAGTAGATGTGCCTTCCGTAAAATGCATACATGATAAAGAGTAGAAGGAATCGGACCGGATAACAAGTGTTTAAGTAGCTGTGCCCTCTGTAAAACACTAACATTATTGGAAGCAATCTGAAATTAACACGGTCACAAGTACTTTATGTAGCTGCTCCCTCCGTGACATACTAAAAGGAATAGAAAAAGGACTAGTTCACACGTGTTTAAGAAATTGAGCCCCCATAACACACGTGTATGATTAACAGCAAGAAATGGACAGGGCCTTAAGTGATTTACTAGCTGTGTACTCTGTCACACACGTATACAATTGCTGTAGCTGTAGCCTTCAATAACATTGTACATATTGAAAGGCAATAGGTAATATACCGGGCTAGAAGTGGTTTAGTGGCAGTGCACTCCAGAATACACAAAACAATTAAAAGGAATAGGAAACCGACCGTGTTTTGGTAGCTGTGCCATCCGTAACGCGCGTTTATAATCAAAAGCAATAAGAACTGGGCCGGTCCACGGTTATTTTTCGTAAATGTTTCTTCCGTAACGCACGTACACTATTAAAAACAAAAGGATATGGATACAAGTGTTTTAGTAGCTACTCCTTCGTACTACACGTATAATTTTCAAAGCAATTGGTAATTGACCGGGCCACAATTGTTTGATATGTTGTAACACATGCATATCATTTAAAGAAAGAAATGAACATCGGCACAAATTAATAACACACGGACGCTGTTTAAAGCAAAAGGAAATGGGATGTCGCACAAGTGGTTTTGTAGTCGTTCCCGTGGTTACACAAGTATATTATTAAAAACAATAGGAAATGGACTTTGCCACAAGTGTTTTAGTAGCTACCCCGTCCGTATTTCATGTACATATTAAAAGCAATACTACTCGTACATTATTAAACGCAGTAGGTAATTGACCGGGCGGCATTTGTTTCAGAAGTTGTGCTCCCATAACACATGCATATCACTTAAAGGAAGAAATGAACATGGGCACAAATTGATTTCTAATTCTTCCGTCGGTAACACACAGACACTGTTAAAAGCAAAAGGAAATAGAATGTCACATAAATGGTTTTGTAGCCGTGCCCTTTATACTATGCGTATACTATTAAATGCAAGAAGAAATGGACCCGGTTACACGCGTTTTAGTAATTTTACTCTGCGTAGCACACGTTTTTAATTTAAAGCATCATGAAATGCACACAAGTGTCTCAGTAGTAGTGCCCTTCGTAACACATACATTTTTGAAAGCAGCAGGAAATCGACCGGGCCACAAATTGTATCGCAGCTGTTCCGTCTTTAACACACGTTCACTGTTAAAACCAAAAGGAAATGGACCGGGCGACAACTGTTTAAGTAGCTGTGCCATCCACAACACACTCACATTAATGCTTTAGTATGTATGCCTTGACTTTATGAAACATTTGCAGTAACATAAACTACTCTGTCATCCATAACACACTCATATTATAAACAGTAGTAGTAAATTTACCGGGTCGCAGGTGTTTTATTTGCTGTGTCCTCCTTAACACACGTACATTGTTAAAAGCAATGGGAAATGGACCGGGCCACAAGTGTTTTAGTAGGTATGCCTTGACTTTATGAAACATTTTCAGTAACAGAAACTACTGACAGGCATTGTAACGCTATACGACTATTGTTGAATATGTTTGTTATATAAATGTTGTGATGGTTTGATACATGTCACACCCGTTCATTCCCTTCTACTGTCCCCTGTTGTAGAATTTTATCGATATAACATTTTGTGATGTACCATTGAAAACCTATTACTGCTGGAATACCAAGTAAACGCATAACAGAACTGTAATTATTATATTTCTAGCGAAGTTCCAACGACTCCTCGTTTTAAGTAATATATCAGCGATAAAACAGACATATCTCAAATATGATATCTTGAAATCAACCGACTGAAAACTAATCCTTGCAGCGGACAGTTTCAAACATAATGACCCAATAATCATAATTGGTATGCGAGTCTCGTTTAAGCTGCAGTTATAGGAACGTGCCAACATACTTATGAGAACGCTTAAAATTGACCTCTCGTAAGCAAAAAAAAAAAAAGAAAAAAAGAAAAGATCTCCATGCACAGGTCAGCAGACAGGGTCACCCCTGCGCGTGACCTCTGTAGGTGGGCCAATGGAATTTTTACTTTCATGTTACAGCTCAATCTATTTGCTGACGTATACAACACGCGCAGTAAACCGAAAGTAGCAAAAGCGTGATGTACAGTGTTTACAAAAACACATGCATGTCTGCCGAGTGTGTAACAAAATATGCCGGTGTGCAAAGGATATCAACATGAATATATCAATCTTCGTTGCATCTGAACTGTAAACAGTAGTTTTTGTTCTTTTCTGTTCAAAAGTCGAATTATATGTTATAAAGAAGCACTCGAATTACATAAACACTATGCTTTTTTCTGACCTCAATTAAGACGTAATTTATTGGAGTTTAACATATGAACGGACTCACACCTCTATTTTGATTACCCATGCAACTGACGATGTTCAAGCAAGATGCACAAAAATGTGTAGTGTTAGAACTTATGAGCTTTGCAATAAGGAGTAGAAACATTTTTACAACAATATTTGCCTTTCTATTTAAATGATAAAAATACTAGTATTGTTTTACTGTATCAAATAAATACTTGAACATACAAGAGTATGCTGACGGTGTTGTAAACACTATTTTAGTTACTGTATATCCACTGCGTCCCATTGTCCTTGTTCATGAACAAGAAAGTGAATGTTTAGAACTGTTTCAGTTCTTCATCATATTTTTTAACTAATGTTTATTTTCTTAACAGTAACTATTAATGTAAATATACTACAATATGCACTGAATAATCATTCTCTGCTTCGTCACGGCAATATCAAGTACAGATCATCTCACTTCATAACAAACTAATTTTGAACCTTTCCGTAATCTTGCGGAATCGATTTGAAATCATTAACCATGACAATAATAAAAACAAAAATAATATCAAACAGGGAATGCCACATACCAAAAACGCAGCCTCCCCAAAACGAGCCCCACAGCACCCAGAAGTGCACACCACCAACACACACACACACACGCACACACACACGACACACACACACAATCATGTACACACACACATATACACTACCAACACACACTAGCATACAAAGCAAACACATGAGGACAAAACGAACAATTAAAGGAACACAGTGGGGCATCGCCTTGGAACGGTCAGTGGCAAAAACACCACTGGGGAGCTTAAACCGGTTCAGGTGCGCACCCAACCTCACTCTTACCCCCACCATGTTCCAAAGTCACAGGACAGTGTAAATAAAAGTAATCCCTGCTAGGTGAATCTCTAACACACGCAATGGAAACAAAAGGCATGGTATGTAAAACACAAAAATGCTCGTGTATAAATATATAAAAAGCAAACCTTGAGAACCAAAAAACGTATGTACTCAATGCCTTTGCAGAAGGCAGAGCACCAAGAGAAACACCCTTAAGGGCCCGACGAAACAGGCCAGAGGACAGAAATCAAAACAGTTTCGTCCCAGTGGGATTTAAAAACTTCCCATCACAGAGTCCTCCCCCTCTTCCGTCAGACACAATCAAAGAGGGAAGCATAGCGTCCAACTGTAAACGGGTTGAACACCAAACATGCGGTGTGTCTCAAAACAGTTGGGTCGTAACCTCTTTTAACAAAACGTTTTATAATTTTAGCAAATACAGTTGGAAAATTGCCATGACCCAAAATCTTACGAAGTTTGTAAACCACATCCCCATAAAAATCGGGTTTTGAAATACCTTCTCGCAGAAGAGTCTTTAGATTACTATTGAATTTCAAAACCAAATCAGAATTACGATTGTAAAATTTAGCAAAATATTTACGCAATTTGTAATAACGGTAGCCCTGTTGAAGACGTTTATTTGTAATATATTGATTACGTTCATTGAAATCCTCAACATAACTACACGCTCTGGCAAACCGAATTAACTGAGAAATGTATACCCCATAAGATGTAGCATGAGGTACATCCCCATCCAAATGGGGGAAATTTACAATACTAAAATTAAAATCATCCCTCTTGTCATAAATTTTGGTATGTATAATATTGTTATAAATAGAGAGATGTAAATCTAAAAATGAAGCACCAGTATCCAAATTGTTAGTTTTAATTAACTGGAGTTCCCGGGGATAAATAGTGTCCACCAATTGACCAAAAAACGGGTTATCCATATTAAGAATATCATCCAGATAGCGTGATGTATTATTAAAAGCAGTGATAATGTCTGCCTGCGTGTCTGGAGAAAGACTCAACATAAAGTCTCTTTCATAACAATATAAAAACAAATCTGCGACAAGGGGTGCACAATTTGTTCCCATGGGAATACCGATTACTTGTCTGAAAACTGCATTCCCAAACCTTATATAAATGTTGTTCAATAAAAAGGAAAGGGCTTTACAAACTTCGTCACAGGTCCACATAGTATAATGTTTAACAATACAGCTAGTAAAAAAAGCTTTATCGAAATTGCAGGCGAGAAATGTAACATTCTCCCTGGCAAAAGTCTTTTGAATTAGGGCAGTTAGCTTGTCATTTATCAAATTATGTGGTAAAGTGGTATACAGTGTAGAAAAATCGTATGTACTGACTGAAGTTACTTTGTAATTATTAACTTTAAACTTATCCAGGATTTCGCCAGAATTTTTTATCGACCAAAATAAATGTTTACCAGAGTTTTCGTATACTTTATCACAATATCTTTTCACGTGGGCTTTTATAGCAGTTAGGCAAGATGTAAATAGTTTTGAAATATTTGTAGTGGTACAAGAGCTTGAATTAGCGATGAAACGAGCTTTATATGGTTGTTTATGTAATTTAGGAATCCTAATAATAAACCTTAATACACCTAATAATAAACCTTATGTGTGTCGATTTTGCTATATCTCAATTGCTACAACATGAGTGGCAGAAAGTATACATGTTGACGCAAAGAACAGTTGATTCGGAGTTCGATTCACATTTGATTAGATATGTTTGTTTCTACTTTTGTATAAAAATTGCACATATCACGTAGAATTTTGAGGAGAATGATAAGCGAGTGAGGATCACACTCCCGGAACTGTTACATATTTATCTGTATAAAATTGTTAACGACACTTGTTCGAATCTTGCTACGACGCTATTACTTGAATGAAATACAGGACATTGGTAAAAACATACTTGTCACCAAACTATAAAAAGTTGGCGAGACGACTATCATTGATACTGCTAGTTTTATTAGATTAGAAGGATTAAAGAAGTAACAAAAATCTATAACCCTCTTAGCGTCCAGAAATGTGAGTAAACCTCACTGAGCTATGCAACTTTCAATCTACTAGCTGTATTTGTAAATTTTGTATTTGTAATATAAATACTGTACAGTTGATGCAAAATAATGAGAATATAAAGCCATGCTATTTTTTCAGAACCAGACATGAATACAATTAGAACGGTTATGTGACTGCCATGTCTTTCGAACTTTTATCTTAATTCAATGATCAAACGGCTTTTTCAAACAAAATGTGACAAAAAGACAACATATACTGTAATGGGAGATAAATTGAAAACTGACACAGGTTTCTATCAACATGCCAACATTTAAGTTTCGTTTTGGTTACTATGGAATAAGACCTAAATTGCCGTCATAATAATTGTAATTCACGAAATGTAGTATAATTAAACACATAGATATTATGATGAAATAAACAGTGTCTGTACTCCGAAATTCGGCGCCAAATGATCAAACAAATGTTATTCGTGCTATATATTACATTTATTTTGTTTTGAGAATGACACGCCGAGAAACTTTCTACAAACTTAAAAGTTTTGTTCCAAATTTGACAGCTGCCAAAATTTAATTGTAATGCCGTAAAGTCTAATCATATTTCGAAACCTACGTAAATTGCAACACGGACGACGTATAGAGAGCATTCAAATTTGCGATGGAAATACAAATTTTGTCAAACATTTAGAGGATTTTGACTTTCTGCGATGTGAAAGTCTGCAGTCTAAGTATTGGGCTTTAGTTTGTGTATATTATGTAAAGATCCTCATGAAATGTTTGTCCATTCTACTGACAAGGTAATTTTAAGAAGCCATCTACGTTCAGTGGGGTCCAATCATATGCAGTGAGGCGTTTGTGCGTGTTTCTAATAGCACCTGCTATCTTCAGAGATGTTTGAAATGAACTTGAGAAGACATTTACTTGTGCAACCGTGTCAATCTAAAATGTTGCCGGTTTGGAACAGATGACAACTTTGTCAAAGGCCTGGTTGGAAAAAGGGGCATGTTAAAATGCATTATCATACAATTCTTCACTTTGGTGGGAAGGGGAAACATCGTAATCTTGGTTATCAAGATCAGGTGTAAAATCAAAATTGTTTACCTCACAAACGTTTCTGTTGTGATATTCCTTTTGTCTACACACTGTTGAAAAATGTGACAAGCCATTGGATTTTTGGTCCAAATGCGGTACTTGGCCGAAAATGAGTTATTATCTTTTTCTGGTGGGTATGTCTTTCGAGAGTTAGATTCCAAAATTTGAAGGCGAAATTCCAATTTTTGATGGAATTACGGCACTTGTAAGTCTTGTTAGTAACACAAATGAAAAAGAAAGTTTTCACTGTCAGAATGTTATTTATTCATTCAATAATTCGTGTGTTGCAAGTGAAAATAAGAAAACAGTATTATTCTTACCATTGAAATTTGTTCACAATAAATATCATCGAAGATTACTAAGTGCTATCAAACATAATAAGATTTGAGGAATCATTCGAAAATGGTTGTCATGGTAACAAATCGCAAACATATCAGATTTTCTTTATCTTATACATATTCACTACATATTTTCATACTGGGAAAACTGGGTTTATATTAATTTCTAGTTGACCTGTAATTCTAGAGCAACTATTTCAAATTTGAAGTCAAAATTCCCAGTTTTGATTGAATAGTGACACTTTCAGTATTGCTACTAACAGTTACAAAAAGACAACTTTCGCGTTCTGAATTCAATTATCTTGCGTCACAGTGCATGCATTGTAAATCTTATTAACAATTATTTTTGATCCAGAACATTCTAAATTGTTCACATTTAACATCACTTTAGGTTAATTGATAAAATAACCCTAAAATCAGACATCAAAAATCAATCAAAAGTGGTTGCCATGGTAACAAATGGAAAAAAACACATTTTCTCTACTTTATACATACACACTACACATTTTCATACTGGCAAACTTAATTTTATACTAATTTCTGGTTGGCCTGTAATTGTAGAGTAACAATTTCACATTTGAAGTCAAAATTCCCAGTTTTGATGGAATAATGACACATTCAGTGTTGTCACTAACAGTTTCAAAAAATAAACTTTTTCACATTCTAAAATCAATTATCTTGCATTGTAAATCTTATCTACAAATACATTTTATCAATAACATTCTCAGTGGTACAGATTTTACACCACTTTAGGTTCATTGATAACATAACCTTAAATTCAGACATAAAACGTCAATCAAAAATGGTTGCCATGGTAACAAATTGCAAAAAAGCACATTTTCTTCATTTTAATTTTTTAATACATATTTTCATACTGGCAAAACTGAGTTTATATTAATTTCTGGTTGAACTGCAATTTTAGAGCAACAATCAAAAATTTGAAGTCAAAATTCCCAGTTTTGATGGAATAATGACACAATTTAGTGTTGTTACTAACAGTCACCAAAAAAAAAAAAACTTTCACTACCTGAAATCAATTATCTTGTGTCATAGTGCATGCATTGTAAATCTTATTTACTAATACATATTATCAATAACATTCTCAGTTGTACATATTTAACACCACCTATGGTCAATTGATAAAATAACCTTAAATTAAGACATCAAAAACAGTTGCCATGGGAACACATATCAAAAAAGCACATTTACTTCTTTTTATATATACTTGCTGCATATTTTCATACTGGCAAAACTGAGTTTATGTTAATTTCTGGTTGAACTGCAATTCTAGAGCAATAATCTAAAATTTGAAGTCAAAATTCTCAGTTTTGATGGAATAATGACACATTCAGTGTTGTTACTAACAGTTACAAAAAAGAATCATATCTCATGCCATAATGCATGCATTCTAAATCTTATTTACAAAAACATTTAATCAATAACATTCTATGTTGTACAGCCTTGAACACCACTTTAGGTTAATTGATAACAACACCTTAAATCAGACATCAAAAGTCAATCAAAACGGTTGTCATGGTAACAAATTGCAAAAAAAGCACATTTTCTCTATTTTATACATACAGCATATTTTCATACTGGCAAAACTGACTTTGTATTAATTTCTGGTCCAACTGCAATTTAAGAGCAACAATCAAAAATTTGAAGTCAAAATTCCAAGTTTTGATGGAATAATAACAAATTCAGTGTTGATATAAACTTTTATAAAAAATACAATTTTCAGTCTGATAACACAGAGCATGCATTAAAAATCTAATTTGAAGAAATGCGTAATCCTTGGTTACAATTAATGCCCTTTGAAGATTAATAATCAATAAATTCACCACAAATTCAGATGTAAAGAATAAATAAAAAGATGTTGCTATGGTAACACATGTCAAACAAAAGGCCCACTAGACTGACTGGACTGTTATAAATTTTGTGAAAACTCTACTGGAAAGTATGACCCGTTATCAAGGTGTGATGAATAATTGGCTTTAGCAGTTGATTTTCCCACAGTGTGGTTCAGTTTCAATACAGATCATCTACAAGCCGCATGCAACATTCTGAGTACTTATTTTTTGTGAAATTATATGAAAAATGTTGAGAGTGTTATCAAAGTTTTACAATAATCAACTGATGCGCGGTGGGTTTCCTATAGTGTGGCTTGATTGCAGAATGCAGGCATTCTTTGAACAATATTAATTATCATGGAGGTCCACTAGACTATGCCACACACTAACTATCTTAGCTGTGTGCCTTGCTGTATTTAGAAACAATTCTGATATTTTTAAGCTTTGTCCAATTTAATCCGCTTAAACGGTTTAGCTACATCTGGCATTGGACCAGCAGAGTCACTATTATGGCACAGTGGGCCAATTTCATCAAACGAGTACTACTGTCTTGTTGCTTCCATCCCTGTTATTTGCAACCTGTCAGGGAAGCCAGACACATCAACATTTTTCTTTAGAATTTTAATTTCTTCTTCCTCATCCTGCGCATACTGACGGGAAAACACAATACATGGTCCGACCGAGGACACTCTGAAAAGAAGCAATCAGAGAATAAATTCTCTAAATTCTTGTAAGATTTATGTACACACTAGTAACTGTAAAAAATAAAATAAAGAGAGTATGATTTGTGGAATGAATCAAATGTTATAAACAATATTGAAAAATTGCAAGTTTTTTCTATGATTCTTTTAGCACTATTGTGCAAACAAACTTGAAGCTAACCTGGAAAAACCAATACTGGTGTCATATGAGGAGGTACAGTAACTGTTGCGATTCCCAGTGGGATTTGAATCCGCAACATTCGGGATAAGCGACAGACACCTTAACCTCTACACCACTGCTCATCATCTCAATCAAACTGTTGAGACTGGACACTGGTGGACATAGCTAACTTGAGCACTTCATGCTCAGGTGAGCTAAAACTTCAGACAGGGCAAATAAAGCAATACTGCTTTCTTTAACATACTGCAAGCTGTATGATATAGGTCAAAGGATACACTTCTATAGACACCATAGCTCTAAGTAAAAATATAAATTTTGAATAAGTTATACAAAGCCAAATGCATTTATATGCATGTAATACACCATTTTGTTTTGATGTAATACTTTGTACTGATTGTAGCTTAACACATGTTTACAGCCTATTTAAATCAATTAACATTTTTCATTTACCTTCCATAAACCAAAGTGCCAGTCAGGACTGAACTTTGTATGGTCTGCCTCCATTAAGCTGCCCTGGTAAATGCAATATCATTATGAAGTCCACATATAACCCGCCACATTCCATAGCTGAAAAACAAATAATTCATGAAATTTATAAATTTTTCTATCTTAAAAATACTTTCAAGTCATAATCTAAAGTTAATTATCCATCAAATCATAATCAATTTTGAATCATCAAAATGTAAAATTACAATAACCAGTGGTGTTAAAATAGGGTAGTTATAATTAAAACTAATTAATAGATTACTTATATTTATATAATGTCTGATTATTACAAACATACTTTTGATAAATACAATAAAATCAATAAGTTACATTGTACAAGTACCTGACGACTCATAGCAAACTCCAAAACACTGGCATTTTCTTGGTGTTTTGAAAAGGGTAGTCAAACCTTCTGAGCGTAAGGGGTAAAAGGACCTGTCGTGCATAGTCAAATCTGTAATGCAGGTGCACATCATTGCTGCATGGAGCTTGACCTATGAAGAGACCAAAACAATTGTGAAAGAATGTTATACATGTACTGTAACATCAAGAATGACATTTTTCTTATTCTACAAATTACCAACCCAGAGGTTAAGGTGTCGGCTCACAGGGGAGCGGTGGTTTAGAGGTTAAGGTGTTGGCCGCTCATCCCGTAGGTTGTGGGTTCGAGCCCCACTAAGATCACAACCGTACCTCCTCATATGACACCAGTACTGGTTTTTCCAGGAAGCAGTCTCGATAATTACTCCATTAGCTGCAAGCTTTCTTAACAATCGAGCTAAAATGAATCAGTGCAAACTAAGTAATTGTCTGATGAACTTTCACTCTACTGTTTCTTTTGCTGCATGCTTTGATTTGGAATTAGCGCTAGGGAGTACGATATAACTTCTATGGTGAAAGACGTAATAGCTGTATTTTTACAAGCACATCTAATTCATCTTTTGTTTTTTTCTAAACACGAGAGTCTATAACTAAAGAGCTGGTCCCAGTTAACAACATGTGAGCACAGCCTACCATTATAGAGTCGTCAACATCTGCATGTATATGTTCTAGGGAAGTGTCTCCTCGTACAGTCCCGGACAGGGAAACCAAGACTCTCCTAGTCCGTTTAACCGGACGTGGAGACAAATGGGAGAGGGGGGCTTTGTCTTCCCATCAGGCTCTATTCTTTCATCACTGTTTACCAACAAACTATACTAAAAATAAAAATTCTATAGTTTTCTATTCTTGTAACATATCAATAAACTTAATTACTTTTGAAACATTTGCTTGACCAGAACGACAGAAATAT
>JAFMSR010000963.1:0-37043 GCA_022818135.1 Saxidomus purpurata | reverse complement strand
AACAATGCGCAGATGTTTGTATGTAACTTCCATTCCCTTAAATAGATCTTTGTTGCGAAGTATATTAATGATTTTTTCCCAAAAAATAAAGTATCATAGCAGAACTTTGTTCTTGTTGCAATGTTCAACTGACTCATCCGAATAAGCAGTCTCACATAATTAATTATTCCCTGTAAGTGCGTTTGTTTGTTTTATATATATATTTTTTCTTGTTTTTGGGAGGGACAGATATTGGTCCCCCTATTTATTTTGAGAACTGACAAATATTTTCACAGGCATTTTGTGTGACAACTTGTGTTAGAATTAATTGTTCTCTGTCTTAAAGTGATATATTCCCAGGCCCAGGTTTCTCACCTTTTAGCATCGTCATCGGCGTTGTATTACTTTCCCATCAAAAATAACGGATATTTTATTAACCTTAGTACGATGGTTGCTTCGTTTTGATTAAAGTGTCAAAAACAATAAATTAACGAAAACATATAAATATAATGTTTGTTGGTACATTTGTTGAGTGACGTGTTTATCAAATAAGTCCATGCCAGTCCCTTATGACATGGGAACATTCTAAGACATGACAAATATATCTATTGGTACTCAGGCAGGTTTTTTTCAATTTGGGCAGTAAAACCGGTCGTTGAAATTGGTGCTAACTGAACTTCATTTACTGACTAAATAGTGAACATTGCAGATCATGATCAGACTGCACGGAAGACCGATCATGATCTGCACTGATCGCAAAGGCAGAGTCATTTAATCACAGCAGGGTGAAGGTCAAATTCACATTCATGGTCTCGGGTTCAAATCCTTGTCCAGACATTTAATCCGCTGTTTTACAGGCTTTCAAAACATTCTAAGGAATTCAAATCTATAATACTGCTCAAAATGACCAGAAAAAGTACGGTCAAGAAAAGTTCTAAAACATAAAAAAATATTTAGAAAATTAAAGTAAATAAGTTATGCTCAACCATTTCTTTCATTAGTGCATGCAAACACAAATTTATCATATTAAATTGATGGAAAATCATTTTATGACCCTACGGGTCAAAAAGATTTTGTCATTTTTCAACTTATTCAATAGGAATAAAACTGTTGTATATATTTATGTAAGTTAGCCTTAACTTTCGCAATGCTTGTGTTTTAATGATACTGAATTGCGATTATCATATTGAAGGGTATTATCATGTTAAACAGAGATCTGCATCATACGGGTAATCTAATAAATCTGTACAAAGATAGAAACTTTTGCTCGTATTATTTTCTAATGAACAAATGTTTACAAATGTACTCGGTACTAGGTATTTCAAGTTAGTATTCAATACTAACCTTGGGTTTCCAATCTCACCAAAGCTTAGCAAAGTTTAGTTTGTAATTGTGCTTATTAGGTCCACCGTCCTCTAAAGAGGCTATAATCGGTACGACCCGATTAGCAAAGTTTAGGCCAACAACTCACTTTAAAAAAATGCAACTCGATGTTTATTTTACAGCAAATATAGGCTCAAATTCCCACAACCAAAGACATACAAATGGTATTTCAGTTCTTTATTTCTTGCAACTTATATAAAATACTCTGAATTCGGGGTGTTTTTTTTTGTTTGTTGCGACTTATATAACCTACTCTCAGTGACTACTCCCTGCATTGGGCTCTAACCAGTACTCGCACCGGAATAATGGATTACGGAGGTCTGGGTCAAAGTCCCCTAACGGGATTGAATCCGGGACTTCATGGATTAGATACCGCCACACGACTCCTCAATGATTTAGATAAAATAAACACATAGAAATGTATATTTGTTAATTACGGTTAATTGCAGCAGACTGTTACTGTGCTGATGAATGTCTGTCTACAACAAAAAGGAAAGTTTATTAATCATATTTCAGTTTATTAACAAGATGTTACAGGTTACCGTGGTGCGAACATCAAGTACACATGCTTAAAATATGGCCCCAGGATGCGTAGCAACTGTCAACAGATATATATCCTGTATCTATGTATCTAACTGTAACCATCTGATAATAACATGTATATACAATATGTATATGTAATATTATATTTATCTATTTGTTTTTATCTATTCGACTTTCTGTTTTGATTTCGAAGTAAACGTTTGAAACTTGAACATCGGCGAATAAAAGGTTCCTTTGATTAACTTATGACCTATAATTAATTAATGTTTACGCGGGCGCCAACATGTTACATGAGGTGTCGTATTATACCGGAGTTGACAACGGTGTAAGATTTTACATTATCACAATGTTTAATATTTCATTCGAACGTAATTGATACATTGGAGCAAACACATTTTAAATAAGATTCATAACGTCTCTAGAGTGTTATGAAGTTTTAACTGTAAAAAATATCGATGTAATATTGATAACAGGAAAACAGTGACGATTGATTCAAAAATGCCGAACGAATATGACTGATTGCTGTTATTTCCCTTGTATTATACCTGTGATAAATTACGATACAAAAAAACTTTTAAGTCTTTCTGCGGTATGATTAACCGCCTTAGTTCTTTGCAATTAGTGATTCGCTATGACTGAGGCGACAAAAACAAGCGCTTTGTAACAATGGTATTGTCTAATTTTCTTAAACCACCTGTGAAAGATAGACAACATGTTGCATAACTTTAAGAATAACCCTCCTCTCCTTATTGCCTTTTAGCTACAACTAAATTAGTGAACACGACAATGTCGCTACAATGCGCTACAATGAAAACAAATGTCATCTTGCGCAGCTGTAACCAAATCGTCCATGTTTATCTGTCAATCTTGTATCTGTTATGCCACTTTAATACCACATCATCCAATATTTAACGCTCGTTCATGGATGTTCATTTTATCGATCATCAATAAATGTGCTTACGGCGCGTGCCGAATGTAAAGTGGGCGTGTCTGGCGATTACGAAAAGAACCGAGAGCACGCGAAGATCAATAGGAGGTGTGGTTTGTGGCACGCGACCTATATCATCTTTTGTCACGCCTTTTTAGACACCGACTTTTAATCTTTATATATTTAATCTTCATCTTTTGCAATCAAAGTACTAGTAAAAGTTGCATTAAGAACGATATACCGTTGACACAAGATATGTACGAGAACGCGGTTAAATGTTTATCTTGGATTTAAATGAACAGAAACATTGTGTTCCTGCTGAAAATGTGACTTTTAAAAAACTGAAGTGTATTTAATAAAAATCAAAACGGGAGATACAGTTTACGTTTGAGTAGGTAAGTTTTTTTTTCTGTGTTAGAAAATGTTGAATAATTCATTTCACGGCGTTAGTCATTACATAGGAAGAAACAATATGTGTACGTAAATTATATTTTACTGAACAATGTTGCGTCGAAAATTGTAATTGTCCGTGCTATTCCTGTATTATTTATTACCAACTCACAACTGCTATTTTAAACTTGACATTCCCTAAGTGTAACCCAAACTGACGTACATATCTCTTTTTATTTCTGCCAGTGACATACCAATTTCTCAGTGCTGACTATATATAATATATACGCTCTATTTTTAGGGAAAAAGAAACTATTTTACAATCGCATATGGACTAAAAATATATTAAACCTTAATATGGACACAATGTTCTAATTAGATAAAAATAAGTATATAAAAAAAACATTCAGTAAACATATATGTCTGGCATTTTCTTCATATTTTCTGCAAATGGCAGATAATTTTCTCAGAACTGACTATATATAAGATGCGCGCTTGTTACAGTCGAAAAACCTTGGATCTATTCACCTTAGAACGTGCTGATAAACGTAAAGTAGGTACTAACCGTTACCAGCAACAGCATGTGTGTGCTTTTTTTTAATTGAAAGTTAATTTTCATATTGGACATTAGGCAGTATCAGTTTCACTTACGGGAATAGTACTTTTGTTCAGTATAATTTAGTCACAATTTTGAACGCGGAAGTCTCCAAAATTATTATTCTTATTATTTTAGCAGATTTACTTTATAAGTTATATTTTTTAAATACCCAAACACTTTCGGCCAAGTGTTATGTGTTTCGTCCACAACAGAAACCTACGTTTCTGACATTGGATATGCACTGTCACAGTGCTTCATTTTATTAGTTTGTACTTTTCCCTTGCTTTTTTCCCTTACCTTTTTTTTATTTGTGAGAAAACATGCGAGACAATGTATGTACATTACTGCTTCTTACAAAAAAGTTCAAAGTTGGAGTTTGGAAACAGTGCCGTGTTTTTTTACATATATCACCCTATAAACTAATTGTAAATATTAGAGGGATTATTTTACAGTGTAAATTGATACTGAAATGTAGATTTCGTGATAACCAGTGTATATATGTATGTATGTATTAAAACATTTGTTGTATTACATCATTTATGAAGATAATATTTATGTATGACAAACTATTGAACAGAAATGCGACTAAGGTGTTTTCATTTTAACCTGCTGTATTATTATTATTATTAATATCATTATTATTATAATTATTATTATTATTATTATTATTATTATTATTATTTATTGTTGTTGTTGTTATTATATTCTTTGAACAGAGACAACTGTAACCATGGATCTTAACATCTTAACACAAAAGCAGTCCGTCCTGAAATACTGCAATAAAAGAAAACAATTATCTATTCTTAAATCATAGATTAGAAATACATTGTTAAAAATTTGACAGCAAACATGTAGATCTGTGACCTTTATATATTTTTTCTTGGAGTATACCCAGTATTTATAATTAATGAATGAAATACACAACTTTTTTGTCAGATAATCGAGTGACAGCCACTGATTTTATTTTCTGTGTATTTATTTATGAAGCAGTGTAAAGGGAAAAAAATACGACGAAGGAGGTCAAACATTATCGACAGAAAATGTTTTGGTAGATGCAGGTCCTGAATGCGTTTGCTAAAAAAATCTTTAGTTTTCGTCTTTAATAACTTTTACCAGTTCAGAAAGAAATAATGTTTCGTTCACATAGTTCATTTATTAAATTTGCTTTGAAAAGTGCTTTTCAGTCACGTTCTGAATTGTTACAGAGACTTCGTTGCTCGGAAGAAAAGACACTTTTTGTTAATTAAAAGTCTTGACACAAAGCCCTGCATGTTAATTTACATCTCAAGTATGTAAATTTAATATGTTTTTGCTGTTGTCTCTCTCATAATTTATTATATTTTCCTCATTACTATCACGCGATTCTAGGAAGGTTTCAACTGTAGGATAAAAAATCGAACATGACTCACTGTCGGGTAAATAATCTGATAGAAAATATCTATCTGGACTTTGGTGAAGTTTGTTTAATTGTTTGTAAAATTTAAGGTTGGGTAAGGTGACATATCTTACAGATACAGCGCGACAATTAAGATAAAAGTAAGACAAGGTCCAAGATGTGTTGATTTAAATACGTCAGCTACAAAGATATATTATACATACATGCTGCAACTGCAATTGACATTATTGTTAAAAAAGAATCAGTAAAATCATTCGACATATTTATGCTACCCTAACTTAGTTAAAAGGAATTACACCATAGTTAAATAAGTCCAGGCTAGATAAATGAAATCAGGACGCAGGACAGTAAAGATATTATGCACGTCTCTTTTTCGATGGGGCAAAAATACAGTTGCTTTTGCAACATAAATAATGATAAAAATTATCTTATATCAGCTGGGATTTTCAATTGAATGAACAAGTAATCAAGCTGGGTAAATAAACCATAGAATGTTGACAAAGAATGCACTTTGTTTTTTCAGTCACTTTGATAAACATTGTGATTTTACGAGCAATTTGAAATTCTAAAGTAAACGGGATCTTACCAGGACTTGAGAATATGAAAATTGGACACAACATACTTGAATGATGTCACTATTAAAGAAACAGAAAAACTGAAAATCTTTGAAAGGACGCTGCCTTTAAACTGATAGGGGCCTTTGTATGGCTTGCAATACATAATTGTGTTATGTGTACATTTACTTCGTGGTATTCTTTTCAAGTTTGTACGAGGACAGCAGCTGATTTTCTTTGAATTACCAACATTTCAGATATCCAAACCAAGAACAAGAAGCCGAGAGACTGACGACAGCGGTGGTTCATTATTTGGGGTGTGGCCAAAGAGAAGTAAGATGGTAAATATAGACACACCAGTTGTATCCGAATCGCAAATAATTCTTAGAGAAATTTTGCAAAACCGTGAACAAATTCCCAGTGAAACAAACATAGACAAATCTGTGAAAATGCACGGTACACAGAATACACAGCTTCAGTCGGAGCATGAAAATATAGTTCCAGGAAGTGAGCTTAACGGAGAGCATTCTTCACGCTCAGACCGAGGCTCAGAAACCGGAAGTGACGAAGAATCTAGTTGTTTAGATCAAAGCCGTGTAGAAGAAACAGACGGAGATGACCAAAGATCCGATGCCGATGAAACTAGTTCTATCGGCGTAAATTCAAATGAAGAAAGCAAAGAGGCAAAACGTGCAAGGGTAGAAAATATACTCACGTCAATGCAGCATCCACCATATGTAGATATGGATTCAGTGTACGGAATGAGTGAAGTACGACGACAAAAACGGAAACAGACATTACCTCAGCAGCATGAGCAGACGGCAAAAATGAGAAAAACAGATGGACCACATTATGAAGAGGACTTGTGGAATTTGAGGCATCAAATAAATGCTGTACAAAGTTATTTCAGACAGTATGATGATAACTTACCGAAACATATGAATGGTTTTGGGGGCATGGACAACATTCATAGACTACATCAAGCATACTTTGCTAACCTATCAGCAAGGCATGCAGAAGAACTGCAGAAGGAACAACTACAACAACAACAACTTCAGAATAGAGCGGCAGTTCTAGGTGCATTTGAGAAGAAAGTTTCTAGTGCTAATGATCATTTTAATATTGCTGAGCATGTTAGAGAAACAATGAACGCCAATAAAGGTCTGTCACAGGGTGTTGCTGAACTGGACGGTAAAGAACTAAATGAGCTTATTGCAAATCTTAAATCAAAAATAGAAGAAGCCGTTAGTGTGACTGTTGATAAAGAGCTATCAAAATTCTTTCAAAAGCGCAATAATAATAAACCAAAGGACTCTCCCGACAACAGGGAAAAACAAACAAAAGCAGAGACAAATCAAAACGAAGAGAAACAAATGCAAGACCCAGAAAAGAAACAAACAACGGATCATTCATTGAATCATATACTACAAATGCCAGATAGGTCTAACAATAGTAACAATGCATTTAGACTACCAGAGAGACACAGTGCTTTTGAATTACCAAAACTAAGTGGTGGTATCCCAGAAATGCCTCGGGCGCCATTTCCTCATCATCCACCACTTGGTTATCCTCCACTTTCCTTCTACCTCCCAACCACACTTCATCCGTCATCTATGTATTCATGCCCTGTAATTCCTCCGGAACAAACAGAGGCACTCTCGCTTGTCGTAAACACGCCGAAGAAGAAGAGAACAAAGGTTACAGATACTCGGCTTTCTCCGCGCGCTGCGCGAGCACTTCTACATGAAAATGGCTCCTTAGGCTCTGTTTTTGACCACGAGAGGGTGTTGTCATCAAGTTTTGGACAGATGAATCCTCCATGTTTGCCAACAAGCGTTGCAATACCAAACCCTAGTCTACAACACTCAGATATTCTCAACTATTACAAGGAACAAGCAATGTGCAACTCTCCTGGTGAGAACGACCGCACCACACCTTGTTCATCAACATCACCGTCAGAGGTCGGATTCAGCTACTTGAAGTCGGACTACTTCAACGACTCGGAGCCATTTGATTCTCAAGGCAAACAAATAATATCCTTTTTATGACATAATTACTAACGTAATCATGTTTTATTTTCGTATCGAAGGTGTCAAATTAGCGTTCATATAGTGGTTCATCTTGAGCATCAAATCGCACGTTCTTTATATTAGTGACGTATTTCATTAAAGCGGATACATCTTCCACCGGTAATACCGCTCGTATATTTCTGTTTAAAGTCTTCTTAAAGATCACACGTTACACGTTTCCCGTCAAACAAGAATGACATGTGTGAAACAGTAATGTTACCAAGATACATGGCGTGATAATACCGATGAAATTTAAGAACTCATGGTAATGGTCTAGGTTGTAAGACACCAACGTGTACGACAGTATCATTCGTAAATTACATCTCAAACGTTCAACACATACCAACCCAATCGACTCTTAAACTATCGCCGTTTTTCAGTTATATGTCTTACAAATATTTTTGCGACGAAAGTACAAATAAGTTTGTATAGTAACTAGAACTACATGTGCATCTACAACACTTACTGAATAGCTTCTCTGTAAAAAGTCAAACACGGGGAAGGACCTGCAAAACTGTTGAGGTTGAAGGCTGAGGGGAGTAATTCCCGGGATCTTTGATTGTGCCAAGAGCAATTAATTTATCTTACCATGTTTGGCTTCAACAGTTGATGTCTAACCGTCAAAGGTCAAGTCGGCAGATCATTGCTAAGCAACATGTCATATACTACATGCAGTAATAAGTCTAACGGCGAGTCGGCAATTTAATAAAATCAGCTTAGTAGTGTAGTAAGATAAAGTTGACGTCTGTGCTTGCTTAATGTCGAACAAAATCTTTCATTTAAAGTATGAAATAGGGGTTGGGGTTGGAGGGGGGTAGCGGGAAAAGCCATGCTGTTGTGCTTGAAGTTTGCATCAAAAAGACCTATTGTGAACTATTTTGATTTTTTTTAGGCGGAAGTTTGTCATTTAAAATCTATATAAAGTTAACTCGCAGACCATAAAAATCATGCGTGCTTCCACCAGCGGTTATTAGTTGTAGTATCTTAAACCAATCTTCATAACGCCTTAAACAGATTGATTTTTTCTTCTTCAAGAGTCTGTGTTATTGCATTATTCATAATTCATGAAATAGCATCCACAACTTATCAAAGTAATCGTCATTTGTGAAACAAATGGCTTGAAAGAATTCTCTGGAAGCGTCTTGAGAACGAGTACCAACATGTCCGTGTAATATTTCAGACATATCGCAGGAAAACCCACGAACATGTTTGAAATAAGTAGGACATTGCTGAGTGTATCTCTAGGCGATGGCGCCGTACGACACGGGTTAAAATTCTTGTTTCTGCCTTGTAATAAAGTACATCTGATATACAACTAAAGCCCTTATTTAATGGTTGTCTTTAACTATGCCATTTAGCCTTGCTTGTTACTAATTGAGGCTTAAAGTCTATATAGTTAGTTTTTAAATTCCTTTAGAGTCGTGGCGTAACTCATCTTGGGATCGGTGACTGGGGATACTTGCATATTTTTTCAGTAGAGCTGTTCGTCAAAAATGTTTTAAAAAATATGTGGGTACTGAACAAAAAAAGAAGAAATTTATTAAGCAACCGATCCATTTACATATTTTCAAAATCTATTATAAGTGGATCAGAGCGAGCGCATACTTAATGGTCTTCTTAAACGTTTGGTACACAACTCCTTCG
Source organism: Saxidomus purpurata (assembly GCA_022818135.1). Classification (NCBI taxonomy): domain Eukaryota; kingdom Metazoa; phylum Mollusca; class Bivalvia; order Venerida; family Veneridae; genus Saxidomus; species Saxidomus purpurata. The sequence continues at coordinate 27,559 of JAFMSR010000963.1, read as the reverse complement.
CTTTCCTGAAAACATATTTTACTGCTGAAGAAATGTCGGTTTTCAAAATAACTCGTTGGGTACATGTTACTCGAGAAGTTTATACTTAAAGTATTGTTAAGCAGCGATTAACAAGTCAAAGACAGTTCGTGCTATATATGTTATTTGCATGTTGTTGGCTAAATATCGTCAGAACCCTAAGATACACCATCAATGAATTAAGATCTTTGTATTCTAAAAATAACATGCTGTTATGGTCTCCAAAATACCAGTATATTTTTAGCGCAGCCAGATAACCATCACGTTTACTGCAATAAAAAACAACCGTAATAGAGTCTTACCGACAAATATTAGTATTGACAAATAGTTCATGCTTCGGTGATTGGTAAGAAAAGGTTCTCTCAAGGGGCTCGTAAGATATCTTTCCCGGTGAGTCCGCCTTCTCTGTTTTGTCATGAGCGTTCTACTCTCTAATTATCAATAAATAAGTAATAGCGGTGATGGAAGAAGAAGTCTTGGAAGATGGAACTCATTGAGGTCAATGATGAATATGACAATTATTCAGCTGATATTCTGATCGAATTCAGATACCATCGAGTGGTTCTAAGTGTATGAAAACGTAAAACCATATGTTATACTAGTATGCGTGGGTTGTTTATAGTAAATATATAAAATTAACAAGTGTGCACGTGATGGCCGTGCGTACCAAAATAATAATTCTTGTCTGTTGTCTTTCTTTGAATAGCACTGCCTAAAACTGATCGCGATTAAACAAAATATCTGGATCGATAGAACAAATAATGATGAACAGTTTTGATCAGCTCTTCACTACGGAGAAGTGTTGTCTTACACCTAAAGCAGGCTTGAGAAGGGCACTTGTTATGCTTGCGAGATCATTAGTATCTCGTTTCATTAACCCTGTCCAAACATCCTTACCGAGGAGTGAATGGGCTATTAAGAAAATTGCTTTAAAACCGTTTCAGCTCCTGGAAGAGGCTTGAGTGGTCCCGAATGACAATTTATCATGACACATTAAATACGGCGGTGTTCAAGTTTACCAGTGGGGTAAGCGTGCTCCAAAGTGGCTAAAGCTGAAGCTTTACTATGCCGCTTATGAAAGTGATGATAAACTGTGTGTTTAAATATATACATGTATTTAGAGAACATATTCCAAGTTTACAAATCATAAGGTGTTATTTAAGTGTATTTTTTGCGATTAAATTGTCTTGCGTTCTTGTGAAATTTGATGACGCATTAAAATGATGTCTGGATCAGGGTTCGATCGAAGATGCTACTTAAATAGTTTGTTTCTGTCGATTTATATTGAGCAGAAAGTGTTTTCATCACGTCTCACTATTTAAAATGTCTTGGCGGAGGTCTTCAAGACGTAGGCAAATATTTACATACTTTTTGTTTTTAAAAGTTTCAGGGAAGAAAGTATTAATGCTGCACTTAGTGTCTGATCAAATACACTTTGAAATATTTTAAGTCAATCAAAACGAATTATTTACACAACTAAGACGTGTTTCTGGAAAAGCTTTTTTTTTTGGTTTTGCTTGCTTGCATTTTTGGTTTCTGAGTTTTGATCAAACTGACTGTTTACGGAATTTAAATTGGCCACGTAAAGTTTCGACCTTTTCTTTTTGGCAAATTTCATTAATTCACAGTGAAATACTTACAATATTAGCTGTGTGCCAAATTGCACTCATACCCAGCAGCGTCTCCGCCATCATTGTCGTAAAAATTCTTGGTTGCTATCATTGTCGTAAAATTTCTTGGTTGCATTATTGTCGTAAAACATCTTGGTTGCGAGACTCAATCAATTATTGTCATTCTTAACACGCATGTATAACTCTTTTGATTATTTGATTATAGGCGGAATCAATTGGAAAATGATACCCTAAGTAGAAAATATGAGTGTAAGAACGCTAGAGATACGGAACATCTAATAACCACGATCAATTGAACATGGCGTCTTTCGTGACGAGGCTTTTGACACTGTCATCAGAGAGGAATAAACCGCCGTTTTAAATACATAAACGGTTACGGCTTTTGATTCATGTCCCTTATAAAAAGCAAAGCTACGTTCTAAAATAGTTTTCCCTCTTCGTGAATATTGTAGGCCTACAAATCAGTATGTAAGGAGGAGGAAATACTAGTTCTATACCATTTGAGGTACGACCGCATGTTTTAATACTGAAAAGTAAATGTACTTACTTTTTCATGGTACATCTTCTTGTATCTAAAACTGAATGTATTATATTATTATACTGCAAAATGTTTGACCTTAACTGTTCTAACACCGATACGCTGACACCGATGCATCTCCGGAAAGCAAAGCTGATGTTCTTCTTCGTGCGGTATCCAAGCTCAGCCATTCTTAAAGTCTACTTTCCTGATGTCCAGTTCAACAAGAATAACACAGCTCAACTGGTCAAGTGGTTCAGTAACTTCAGGTGAGTAAAGTACTTAGTCTTATTTATTTAACTTCAGATGAGAAAAACTTTCTAAGTCTTACTTATTTTATAGGGTCAACAGCATTTATGTGCCAAACGAGCAGATGTAAATCTACACATTTCCCAATGCTGTAGTTAGTTCGAGCACTGGTCGCTATTCTATAAGAAACGAGAGACACCCTTCATAGTCTCGAATGATAGCTCGAAAGAATTTGTTGTTCCATGCAGATTACTCCTTATCAAACATGCACTTTTTACCTAGAGCCTCGAGAATCAAAGGAGCAGGTGTATTTGTCAAGTATGAAGGGTGGGCAAATTTTTATGGTCTAGAAAAGTATGGTATGCACATACAATGCACTTCAGTTTATTTGCAATTATAGTTTTTTTCCTTCTTAGTAATTGAGTTAATAACATTTTCTCATATTTCCTTTTGAAAATCAACGGCCAAAAACAAACGGACAGCTGGTTAACGTAGGACTGACCAAGAGTCTTGCGTCCATTTGACATTTGGTGCTCCGGGGCTGTCCGATATGGCATTTAAACAGTGTAATGATCTATTGGTCCAAGATTGAGCGTGTCCTCCAAGTTGAGCCGGCATGTCATTAAGTCCAATCATGTATTTAAGATAAATATCGGCAGTAATAATGGCGCTATGAGAAGTTAGCACTTTCTAAAGGTCATTTTTGACAATCTAGAGACCATTCGTGCGGTATTTATGAGGAAATGATTCAAGAGTTAAATGAATACCAAGAAACTTGCGTACATAAAGTCCTGTAATGTCAGAAAGCTGGGATATATCACATTAAACTGTTATGTGTGTAAAAATAAAATTTTAAGAACTGTTTGTCATGGAAAATGCAAGACATCTGTATTAAAAAGTAATTTTATGTAATGGTTTGTCAGTGAGAAATTGGCATTTATCATCAGGATGTCACCACGTGTATTTAGGTATATTTGTATATTTTGTGACGAATCCCTTTCATTACCGCTTTGTTGTACAGTGATTGCATCGCCAAGTAAAGCAATAAAAATGCATTAAATCAAATTTCCTTCAAATAAATTGTGAACATTACAAGAATTTTGACACGTGACTTTTAGCCAGACAGTCAAACCGAAAGACAGGAGCATTTCATTTCAAGTAGACAGTCAGAAAACTATTCCGTGGTGTTCTGCACGGGTCACTTGATATCCCTATTCGCACCGTCTTGTGGACAGTGTAATGGCGATTCACACTAGAATAGTGTGTAAGTCCCAAATACTTGACAAAAGAACGTCACTTTTTTGTCTGAGTGAATATGATTGCCAGACATTTGGTTCTTAGCTTTTTCACTTCTGTAGCGTGAAATTGCGATATCACATTTTTCCTTGTCAACGGAGGAGAGAGTGAATTTACGGCACATTTTAGGTTCGCCTGATATACTACGACGTTTTCTATGTTTTTTAGGGAACGATATTCACGTAAAAAGAATAATGCACATAGACCTTTGTGACAATGCGTATTAAATATGCAATATTCCCGTTGTGCAGAATAGTGTTACATAAGCAGTCGCGTAATAATAAGTGTAACATAAAATTTGTTGTTTCAAATTACAGTCACATTCAAAGAGATGCTATGTTTGTATTTCGTCACATTTGACAACCCTTTTTTGCCGCCGCCGCACGATTTTGGCCTTTAAGATTTGAAGATGTGTATTGTTCATTCAGATCAAATGAAGGAAAACAGTCACGTGCTTCCATTTTTTGCTCCAGGATCAGTAGGGTCATACCATTGTAAATGTCAGCAGTACAACATGCGCGTTCCAATTTCCAGGACAGTTCGGGCGAACGTTTTATTATATGTTATTTATAGTATTGGTGCTAACTATTTATCACCTAAAATGAATGAATTGCTCCCGTTTCTTGCCACGGATGCGCCTGCAAAGGGCGACATAGATATATTATCCTACCACACTTGGCGCTCGATATATTTAACAGTAATGTAAAATTTCGATGAAATATATAAATGTAATTTAAAAGTCTCTTCAGACAAAGATATATAAAGTGTGTTTGTAGATCCAGTCAAATAATTATTCATTACTCAGACTAGATAAAAATGGGCCATTACAAAAGTAAGTGCTGTTTATGGAATCAGTTGTGCTTCATTTGACCACATTGCCAGGAAGGAAAAGTTGTAACATAATAAGTAAGAAAATATATAACATTTCTTAAAGGCCAGGCACCAGAATCATTATTGCATTAAGTAGATGGATATAATAATTTTCATTAAATACCTAAATTCATGCGGTGTGAATTATAGCGCCAGCCCAAGCAATGCAATAAGAGCACATATTATTCCTACCAGGAAACGTTGTGAAAGGAAAATGAAATCTTGATCTCGGAATTTGCCAAAGGAATTAACGGACACACGCTTTAAGATAGTCTCATAATAGTGAACTAAATCTCGCGATATGTTAAGCTTCTAATGAGCCTACTTTGTACAAGTCTGTCGATAACTTTAATAATCTTGGGAAGAAAGTAAACAGCAACAGTTTGTCAAGGGAATCCTTTGCCAATAATTACCAAGACGGTTTGCAATAGTAAACAGTTTCGTGTGTGTTTATTGTGTGACAACTTAGAAACATTAATAAGACCGGACAGAACAAACAATGCTCAATAACGAATTATTGGTGCACGGGTGAGATGAAGATTCTATGTTAACAAAGAATGAAATCTTGCTAATTTAACAATCACGTCAAGGTATAACATTGTAAAAGAATGCTTAGAAAAGTTTCTAAGCGTCTACAAAAATTTGCCTCGTCATGTCAATCTAATAGACATGTATGTTTAGGCTAACAAGCACATGCGGTCATACAATATAGCATACAGAACAAACTACAGATCTAGTCATATCTTAAAGTAAGTCTTTCACCTCTTGCATAAGTACGTTTCGATCATGTATGTCTAAATAGCTTTTCTACAGCAATGTTTCATACGTCTATAGTATAGATACTTAAAAATGAAACACTCGCTAACTACACGTGCGTGAATACGCAAACCCAACCTGTCATTATAATTTAGATTGAAATTCTGAGATAATTTCAATTTATTGTAATAGATTGCTAAAAGAATTACAGGAACGTATTAATAGAGAATTGCAAGAATGCTATATATATATATATATATATTCATATACCGATATATTGGCTACAAATAACACTCATGTGCGCAGTTTCAGTTGTCAGTATCCGAAGCTATGAATGGACAGCTGCCATACAGAAATTCCTTTAGTTTAGTCAATAATATCCCAAAGAGGAAACATAACATTTGCAAAATACGGATGTTTACATTATCGTATACAGTTGTTTTGAACCAAAGGACCATCTTTCTCATGTGAAAATTTACTTCACAGTGTAAATAAGTATGGCCTTTGTCTTCAAATACGAGCAAAAATGTGTTACGTTAGGTAGGACTGAAGTTAGACAAAATAAAACAAACGAAATAAAGTACAAATAAAAATAAGCGGATGAAAAACACTGCAAAAATATTTAAACGTTAGTTGACGAAAAACTTATTTTGTTAAATTATTGTATACTGCAATTGTTCAAGCTGGGATGTTTTCTTTCAAATATGGTACAAATACTTTATTCAGGATTTCTCCTTCAAATCGAAAATGTCGCCAAATGCTGAAGGGCGAAACAATTTTGAAAAGTTAATCGTATCGGTCCAAATTCTAATTGTCCAAAAACAATTGTTTAGCCAAAAGGCGGAGGCAGATTTTCGAAACCAATGGGAGACCTGTGTCATTATAGTCTATAGATGTCTTTGCTGCCCTTTTAGACATGGTCATGTTTGTGTTTCAGGGAGTTTTACTACATACAGATGGAGAAGTATGCCCGACAAGCAATCGCTGAAGGATGTAAGCATGCAGAAGAACTCACTGTAACAACAGACTCGGAACTCTACCGCGTGCTAAACGCACACTACAACAGGAACAACCAAATTGAGGTCAGTAATAAAATTCTCAATCTTAATTACAAATAGAAACAATTAAGTGGATTCATGTTGTACCAACATCCCAATCGACAGAACAGCTAAAATAGTATCAAATGCATCAGAAACAACAAATCCTGAATTATTTGTAGAGTTTAAATAATCAAACAGTTGCAAGTTGCATCAACGTGCAATGGACGTGGCAGCCAAAACAAAAAAGCGCTGCAAGTCTTCCCAGTCCCCAATCTACACAGTTAACGTACATACGCTATAAAAGATACACACTTCAATACCATAAATTAATGCTAATCTCACTTTTACACAAAGTTTTTTTTTTCATAATAGGTATCATGTTCTGTGAAAATCATTGAAAATTGACAGAACAGTTACTTCCGCTCTCTCGAGACACCGCCCGCTCTATATACGATTCAAAGATACGTTTAACTTATCACATGTACTTTCATTTCAGAGGAGATAATTCATTCATTCGCATTTTTCCCAAGCCACCGCTAATGAATTTTTCATTAAATGTTTAACTGCTTTCTATGATTTAAGAATCATTTGTCATAGGATAAGAATCTCGATGTCGTCTGCTCGGGTCAATCACCCGTCCTTCCTACGTCTTCAGACATTACTTTAAAAATCGCTAATTCTCAACGCTCATGTTTTATATAACCGCTTTCCATATGCTTTAAGACTGTAATATTTCTTAAAAGATGATAAATATTTAATGAACAAGTCATAGTGTTGGAGATATCATAACTGTTTGCTTTTTTGCTCTCTTTTGTATCCGCGCAATTAAAACCCTCTCTGTAACTGCAGGGTTTGATCAAAAGAAGACCATTTTCCATATTGGATCGGACGTCCCATTAAATATACATACTTCTTGGAATTCCTTTTATGGCAAATGGCAATTAAAGGTGTCTTTTCAAAATATGATTACAATTCGTCATAAAGCACTTCGTAGCTGTCATTTTCTTTCATAGCACAACAAGAAAATCGCGTTAATTATTCATGCCACATGGCCTATGAGAAACAAAAAGTTATTATTTTCTCTACAAGACAAGATGGAACTCTGTCCTCTTTGATCAGCATTAATAGAGACGAAGATAGGGGTTTAAAAGACGACACAATTAACTAATGCACATTTACTTCTAGAATATTAATATCACTTTAGTGACGCTTGGGAATTGAATTTCAATTGCTATGAAGAATGGAGTAGTCCATTAGAAGTGGCTTAGATATTAAGTCTCCGCCTTGGCCATCTGAGGAAATCTATTTTCTTGTGTTAGCAGTTCCCAAGGGCCAACATTTCTGCAATGTTACGACGTTTAAATTGCTCACAGAGCTTTCTCAGACATTAAGTTACTCTGTCATATCTCGATATACATCAAACATAAAGAGAAAAACAGAGAGTTTTAAAGGACGAAATGAATTTCAAAAGGAATATAAAAACCATTCAGAGAATAAACTTAGATATTCTGAAAGCTATCTTAACGTCCTTTTTACTTGTACTACTTGTTCTTCAGAAAAACTATAGAAACTTCGCTTATGAACACCAGGGGAGCCATTTTCGTTCTCAGACAATAATGACACAGGGATGTCAAAACAAGGAGTGCGCTATCTAGAAACATTACTACTAATGCATTCTTTAATTTTGTGCTAATCTAGACTTCCTTTTGCGGCGTTAATCTAGTTCTGCATTGCCTTATCAGCCCAAGCTTATCTTTATTCTTCAGAAAGAATCGCAATGCTTTCAGCGGGTCGTCCCACAGGAAATCAGCGAGCTTATGAGACCGCGTTAAAATCTCGTCTGTTACGCGACTCAAAGATTCAAGATGGAGTTTTATTAGTTCTGAAGGCGGGAAATAAAGCAAACAGGGTCGTATCTGGAGAAAATAATGGTCCTATCCCATTATCTTAAAGATCAGCTCGTAGACTATTAAGTAGAAATCAAGCTAGTAAATTTAATGAATGGAGAAAGTAATTTAATCAGAAAAAATATGGTATATTGTATACATAAAAGATATTGATGGCCAGTAGCATTATGGGACATTGGAGAATTTTCTAGCACATCTCAGGAAACTGTCAAAGTATTGAAAAGCACATAGATAAGAGTTATGAGTTATGCCACAAAAGAGACAGACCCCAAATAGAATTGTTCGATGATTTGTACGACTGGAAGACACCCCAGGAGACCAGAGAAGTCCGACGAAAATCATATACATAAGAAATTTAATGTTTCAGCTCGGTCGGGGTCTTTGATTTACACTATGAAACGTAGTTTTGTCATGGAAATCACTGTTATGTTAATCTGTTTTGGAAAATCTTTACTTTGAGATTTCATTCTGTAATTTTTAATGAAGCAGATATCCCTTATACTACGTGAATAATTTAATTGAAAGTTCATTCCGAAATTACACTATACCTACTCGAAAGCTCTTGAAGCATTATGCCGAAAATTTAAAAGCTGTTTAGTTTCTTTTTGATGGACCTTTGCGAGTGAAATAGACATGCCCCGCCTTTGTGTACCTCGTCAATTAGGATACTATGTATAATGCTATAAACCACGATAATATACTTCATGCGCACTTTGTAATTTCAGGTGCCCGAACATTTCCGATCTGCGATACAATCCACACTTCGAGAATTTTTCCTGGCCGTCTCCGCCAATAAGGACACCGAACCGTCCTGGAAGAAACCCATTTACAAGATTATTGCACGGATGGATGATGCGATACCAGAGTACTTCAAATCGCCTAACTGGATGGAACAGCTAGGTGACGCCTGATACGAGTAATTGGGCTGTAAAGTAAGTTACAGTCACGTGATTTACTGGGATATTGTCACTGCCTCTGGAAAATGACACATATTCAAACCTGCATAAACTGTCTAGAATTAAAGAGAAACATTTGTGAATGTTTTAGTTATACGAGAAGTAAAGTTATTTTATACTAATATCCATATCGCGTATTCAACTCTTATTTCGGTGACCTGTGACAGTGCGTGAAGGAAATACTTTTGAATGGAGCTAAGATCAAATAATAAAATTCTGTATGAGTTTTCGTCTAATGACAGTTGTCTGGTTGTGACAATCCAATTTCTGTCCATTTTTGATATTAGTTACATGTATATGTCTTTGTTATTATTTTGTGCTATACAAGTATTCTTTGTTAAAGACCAACATGTATGATATATCTAAGCAATACTTTTGTTAATTGCTGAATCTTGAATTTATTCATCAGTATTTTTTGTCATGATTTGGCTGAACATTTCTCAAGACAACCATGATTTTCTCATTAGTTTCGATATTTAGAGGGTAAATGTTAAACTGTACAAAATGGTAAAATCAATGCTTTTGTTGTATACTCTATTCATTATTGAAGAATAGCATATAATACGTGTCAGAGGATTGTTTCTTTTTTTAAAATAACTAAAAACAACGTTAAACTGTAGTGTTTCTTGTTTTAAGATAATGTACATGTATATATATATATATATATATATATTGGATATATGTACATCGTATTTAATAGTTCGCGTTTATAAAGACATTAGAAGTGTCTTTTAATTACTCGCTTGATCACTTTGCAATATTAAAACCTGTAGTCTGTAAGACACGGGGACGAGAAGTCGAACGTGTTAATGGACGAGTCGCAGGTGTTCTGTTTCTGCGGTGATGCGCAGTTCTGTTCTTTTAATTCTTTTAAGAAATTTAGAAGTAATAGAATGCACAATGATAATCCCAATTATATGATACCCTGTATTAACCCTTTTTATCTGATTTGAGATCCAGGATGTAATTCTAGTCATGTAACGATGATTTCAACATTTTTACACTTTATTCCATTTTTGTTTACCCGTTTTATGTATTTTAATCATTTTCATTGTGTTCAGTTTATTCAGTAACGTGTAATTTGTGAGACTTTTTTTTTACAGTGAAATCCAAAGGACCTAAAACCATGTATCTGTGTAGTAGTTAGTTAAGTTATTCAGGAGCGTTGAAGAACAGATGCCATTACACGTTTAATTAATAATATATTTTCAATACCTTTATTTATTTGTTGAAACTTTAGCTGCTTAAGCAGTGAAAAGCGAATGTTTTAAACAGATTTGGAATGGTATAAGATAAGATATAATTTCAAAAGTTTGTTACTGCAGTATTCAAAATATCTTAGAAAATATTACGAACAAAACATGTTCAAGGGGACCTAACTTATTATATTTGATAAGCTTAAGTCTAAATGTCTTAAAGGTGACAGTAATAAACTCAGTATGGTTTAAACTTCACCCTGCTGGCAACAAATTATTTTGCAATTTGGACAAATACAGATCATGATCAGCCGACACCTCATGCAGTCTGATCATGATCTGCACTGTTTGCTTTTCAGTCAGTAAATTTTCAGTTGGTGCTTTTTCAAACAATTAATGATACCTTACAACTGAAGATGGACATATCCATTTTAGAATTTAATAGGATAACGGATAGACTTTCTATCTGAGGACACTGAATAGAAGTGTCCCACATTTTACATTGCCTTTGTTATCGAACATATTTTTTTCTGAAGAGATTTGTATTTTGTGCAATAATTCATTGACGACTTCATTGTACATTACTTTTATTACAGTAAGTTGTGTACGCCATTTTGACTGTAAATACATGTGTGCCACATATTTTGTCGCTCATAACGCCACGGCTGATTTTCACGTGATTTGCAATATGATGACAAAGGTCAAGTACAGGTGTTCTCACAGAGGCGTCAAAGTTAATGTTTCACTTATAATAAATGATGGATAGACCGTGTGCTGGTTAAGGCTCAACAAAAACAGTTCCTTGCCCTCCCTTCTCGCTGTTATAGCGGGCCCTTTCAGTCACTGATACCGGGAGGAGCAGCCGTTAAAACAAGACAACTATCAGTGTCAAAGTGTTTTAACCTTTTGTAATAATAGACGGCGGTTGGTAATGACTTGAAGAGATCTGTTATTGATATGTTGATATGTTTTAATTATCTGTTATTTTATACCACTAGTAACATATTCTAGAGACCCAACACCTAACATTCGAGCAGGTACATGCAATACGGCACCAGCAGTGAAAGATTCAAAACGTGAAAACTTAAACAAAATATTCATATCTTAATTGAACATTATATTGATATCTTAATTAACCGTTATTACGTAACAGCTGGATAACAGAGAAATAAAATAACTTAGTAATGATTTAAATATCTTTGAATAACATCTGATCATTAAAAATATATTGCTCAAAATTTTCCGTTAGAGATGTGTTGAACACTAAATTAAAAAGCCGGGGTCTTTGTGAAGTACATGTATAGGTATAATTGACAGGTACTGATAATTAAGTATGCATGTATTTTTACCAGAATCGTGATGGTACAATTTTGAGATGTCATTTTATCGCTGTTTTCATTGTGACATGTTTTCATTTAGAAGTGCGACACCTTATTAGACTATGAAACCATTTAAATGAGAAACCTTTTTGCATATTAGAAAAGTTCCTACGGACGTGTAAATACGTAGTCGTGTTACTGCCATTTGAAGTTCATTCCATTCTCTTTATTTTTTGTATTTATACATTTTGATTGTTATACTATTGTTAATGACTCACATATAATCTCTTATTTAATGTTCTTTTGAAATAAATAGATATTTAATTGAAATTCTTTTTATGTGTTTATTATGTAACTTAGGCCTCCTTTCAAAGTCTTGCAAATGTGATTTTTAAAGTCCCGGGATCACTTTGAATTTACTGATATTGTAACAAAAATTGGTAGGATAATGTTAGAACCATGTTCTATTCACCCTAAACTTAAGTTGACATACTTATGTCTTTCTTTCGTTTTCAGCCTCTTTCTTCAAGCAAAAGACTTGCCTGAAAGCCTTTCTTATTTTTTGTAATATCATTGAAGAAAATACTGCGCTATGTTTTCAATATGTAATTATCGAATAGGAATGTTTGGTACAAATAAAGGTCATTTCTGTCAGTAAGACATCTTTCTTGATAAAATCAGAGCTACCTGTTTATTTGATCCTGGGGCGTAGTTTACAAAGTGTCTTAAATCCCTTCCACCAAACTATGAGATTATCACAAGGATACAGGAAACGACTTTGAATTTATTTTTTGTCTAACTGTCTGTTGGTATGTCCGTCCGTCTCCAACTGTTTTCCGCCACGCCTTCTTTAGCTGCAAGCATACCCTGTATTATTCTTCCGATTGGTTGAGACCGGTTGACAGGAGCTCGCTGTGCTTCCCTTATAAAAAAGTGATATAAGATATTTAAGACTCCTGTCCATGACTATTGCATGTTGCTATAAGGTCTAAGAAATGTCAAAGTCATGTATGTATCTGTAGAGGAAAGATACAAATAATCATCTTAACACAATACGATATTTCCAGAACAGGGCACAACTCAACTGCTTATTAATCAAGGTCAATGCCTTTTCCATATCTGGTTTGTGTTTGGAACGTCGTAAACGACAAGCCAAAAGTCTGCTGTGTGCAAAACAAATGTGGATAGTGTCACGGTCAAGGAAACAATATATATACACTTTATTACCATCGCCAGCTCAGAGCACAGAGTAAAATGACTAAATTTTGAGACCAGATCATAGTCTCAATTGGAAAGCAGAAGTATACAGTACCCTTAACCATATCAGCGTAACTACTATTAATTATTTGCTAGTCTTGAAATTGTAAAATGCTTTTTCAAAGAAAATTCTACACAAGAAAAGAAACTGTTTCATAGTGCTGTTACTCGGGTCACAGAAAGTGTGTCTTGGGCGACCGTCTGTCACCCGTCTGACAAGAGGGCTTGGCTGATTTCTCTAGTTGTCGGTATCAGAAACCATTGCTCAGAGTTTTAAATAAATTCACAGGAATGATATTAGATAAATGTTACTTTCTACTAAAGTTGTTTTTGCCAAATCTTTTTCTGCAGACGACATGGTTAATTTTTCAATTTGTCGATACAGTAAACATTGAGAAACGAGTAATAGTCCAATTTTGAAATCATAGCGCAGGAATGGTCCTGATCCCTGACTACTAATTTTTCAATAGATGTTGATTCGATTCGTCGAAAAATATTACCAATTTGGGATCGACAATTTCACTCACAGCAAGATTTATCCCTTGTATTAAAATGAAATTGCCTCTGAATTTATGGAACCCTTGTCCGCTGCATTCAAATTAAGGTGAATGGTGCAGAGCTATGGTGGGTCTCTTAGTTACTTTACCAGGTCAACAGCACAAAATAGTTTAAGTTTGGCTAATGTACCAACAAATCTATTCTTTGAGAACAGTCTCGAATTTCCGGCTTCTTACTGATTTCGCGGAAGAGTACATGTATTCAGTACTAAAACTGACCAATCAAAAGCCAGTATTTCAAAAACGATTCCCGGAAAACTTCTGCATTGTTAGTTTGTTATTAAACTGGTTAATGTGACCCCACTTGGTACGTACTGGCGCAGTGATGGAGACAGTACTCGCAATACACCAGCACGGCGTTAAGGCTAACCAAAGGAAATATGTCAAGTTTACAGCGGAAATTAAGAACATTGAAAGATAACTTTATCTGATATGAGTACAAGCTGTTTCTTTAACACCTGAGAAATTTTCTCTTTACAATTTTTGCGTCTGATGTGTCGCAAATGATTTTTATGTGCTGTACCAAACGGTTACAGTCTCTAGAGATCTTTGCTACAGCAGTTTAAGATGACAAGCCAAATTACCATTTAATCAAAAAGATATATATCTCTGATATCATAGAGATATCTCCTAAAATAGGGATATGTATCTCTTAAATTCAGGTAATTCTCTGTAAAGTAGGAAATGCTTAAGAAATATCTCTCAATGGGAAAGAGATATCTATCTACCGTACAGAGATTTCTCCCATACTTTAAAAGATATCTCTTTTTCAGAGATATCTTTTATGTTGAATAGAGAGATATCTCTGAAACTTAGACAGATATATCTCAAAGTTATGGAGATACATTTCCAATCATGAAAGATATCTGTTTCGATGAAGGATATAATTATGATGGCCGTTAAGATATATCGTTTTAGTTTACAAAGATATATCTGCAAAATTTAGAGATATATCACATACGGAATAATTTATAGTCATATTAATTGCTCCATTACGCGAGTGTTTCGGAGACCATGCATTTTAGCGGACACTGAATACTTTCTAATCATGGCCCCGGGGGTTATATTTAGGGTGCACTTTTTTTTTAGAATTAAGCACTGATGAAAAAGGTTAGATTTATTCAGATATGTAGTTTTTGGGTGAGATAGAATGTTTCCAATAGGTGGCTAAAGGCGAATTATTGTGTCTTTGTCGCTTTGAAGAAAGCTGTCTCCCACAAATAATTTTTTAAAGCTATCTCTTGTCTTTTAAGAGATATCTCTTTCAGTTCCATGGCTATCTCTATTGCATAACAAGATATCTCTTAAAAGTGATATCTATTCTACTTGCAGAGATATATCTATAACAGTTACTGTAAAAGATATTTCTGTAAATTTGAGAGATATCTCTGTATGCCTCAAAAATAGAAAAATATCTCTCAAATTATGTTAAACAGATATCTCTTTCGGTTTAAGAGATATCTCTTAAAGTTTAGGAGATACCTGTCTGAGATACAAAGATATCTCTCAGCGTGAAAGAGATAACTATGGCAATCCATTTTACTATTTATTCCAATAAGAGATATATTTATAATTTCAAAGACGTATTTTTCGTTTTAATAGAGATATCTCTTTAATATTGGAAGATATCTTCGAAAACATGGGAGATATCTCTAATAACAGAAATATATCTCCTAATTTACACATATATCTCTGAATTATATTTTAGGTGATAATTCTATGAAATCAGAGTGATAATCCTTTTTGAAATTAATTGTAAATTGCCTTGCCATAGTATGTTTAACATCTATAAAGTATGACACGCTATCTTGGCTTTACTCCAATGTTTGCGAGATTAATGCCAAGCAAGGATGAGAATGCTTCTTATGTTTTACATATTTCAGAGAGATGCTTGGAATCAATATATTAAAGTTACGAAATGTCGCCAGGTACAAGTATCGCGGGTTTTTGTATGTTTAATTAAGATATCTAACGAATCGATGTACAAATCCCAAGGAACTTCCTTTTTCTAGATTTGATTTCACTTTTCCTTTCAATATAAATTGTATTCCTTGGCGCAAATGGAATTCAACTACACTGATTCAAACCTTCGCCTTAAACACTTCTGTAGAATTAATGAGATATATTAATATGCGTGGAATACGAACGCCCCAGTGGCTTAGACACTTAGTTACATTTAGAGATTAACATTTCTTTCAAAGAAAAATCAGGCAACGTGTATGAAGCTTTAATCTTCTTACCTTGAAGATCTTTTACATCTTTTGTCCCCGCAGATTTTCTTCCTGTCGCCGTAAATTAAACCATGAAACCACAAATAACGACAATTGTAAAAGGGTAAAGTGGTTTCTGGGAGAAACCGGTGCTGTCATGGATCTTTTCAATTTTACGGAAATTAAGACCGCTGCGATCCTGAAAACGAATTAAGAAAGCTTTGATAGAATTGACAATGCAATCAACGTAGTCAGGTGTCTTTTATTGTAAGACTCTATTAGAATATATCTCAGAAAAAGAAGTTCTTAGAAGAGTTGTCTTGTCCAAGAAGTATTATGAGAGAGGTCAGGGATCTTCTGCTGGTATTATTTTACTTTGCAGTTTGCTTATACATATTGCTTGAGAGCTCAGCACCATTGGAGCTTAGATGATACATTTATCCTTAAAGACTGAAATCCAATATCCAAGATAAACTAAAAAAACCCAGGTTCAAATCTGACCAATGACAAGGGACAGATTTACTTGATTTTGAGAAAGGCCCTATACGCAGACTGAGATATAAGTATTTCACAATGATGATGCAGCCACCATCACCGTGCGATCATGCACCAGTATAGCACCGCCATATATCAATACCTGCAATCACTCCAGTCCGCGAGTTGACATGTAAAACCCATAATTTCATCTTTATATTTTTGCGGGTATTGCACAAATTTGTCGTTATATCGGGGTGGTCTCATTAACAATCGCTTTGTTTCGTTGGTTTTGTCAATTTACATACGCTAACACGACATTGGAGGATTTAAATTTGTTTTTAGACAAAATCGTTTGATAGTATAGATGTGTTCTGTCTGCGTGCCGGTGTGTTCCTCAGAATAACAAATAGGTTTCAGTAAATAGTCAAAGACAGTGATATATCAAAGATAGCGTGTTGTAAGCTTGTTTCTCGTACTGAGTGCTAATTGAAAATAGTACATTAAAACACGTGACAGTATATACTGATATGTCTTAAAGCAAAAAAAAAAGACACCGATAAAGGTTCTGAAATTTTGGTTTATCGATGGAATTGCAAAAAAACAGCATCGGACCATCAGACACAACACTCACCAGCCAGCAGATACACAGGCAAATAATATATAGAAGAATGATAAATTTTCCAACTATAAAATCACATAGTAAACAAGGTTTAGGATTTACGGTTAACATTATAGGCAGTATAAGTAAATAAACAGCTATTAAAAGCAGTTGTTAGTTCTCATACAGTTTATAAAAGAAATTGTAGTGCACGTGTACTATAGAACATGTATGGGCACAGTATACCAGGTAATGTATCAAAGCGATATATAAGCGAGTGGTATTTGATGAACTAAATCGCCATTTTGACATTGTATGAAGCATCGAAAGTTTCACAATATTGTTGTGAAGGTCAAGGTTATTAAGAAGAATATTAATTGATTATGAGAATACGATTATTTTCATACCAATGGCAATACTCTATATTCTAACACTATTGACAATTTCTCTTATATACGAGCGTGATATATCTGAATCATTTTGTGCTGTTGAAATCCCCTCCCGCGTAGTTTTCACGCAATCACGTGATGTAAATAAATCGTAGTAAAACAACAACGATAGAGAGTAAAAAACAATTGTTAACAGCTGCGTATAATAAGGGAAGCGACTTCATGATAGTTCCAATTCAGTTGTACCCCTCCAAAAAAAGCTTGTTTTAGGTTAACGTGTTATAACGGAAGTAGATTTTATTTTTGAGTGATATACTTGATCTATACCACAATTTGTCGTTTAGATACTTCGTAATTAGTCACTCAGGTCTTCGGCCTTCGTGATTAGATTACAACGAATCAAAACTCCGAATCGTGATATATTATCCGGTAAATCACTCAAAACTAAAATTTATTTCCTAAATAGATCATTTTGGTTTTTCACAAGTTAGCTTGGTTGAATTTTGTTATCAATAATGAATATTTTGTCTCTGTTTAAGACACGATTGCGTGACCAATTTCAGCAAGACTGGTTTATATCTATAAGTCTATGACCAAACTAGATTATCATAAGTTAAAAAAAAAAGATTTTGTATTTGAGAATAATCTTACTATCATTTTAATTGATGATCTCATAGAACATTTAAGATTCATGGGTTCTCTTCATGTTGCGTGTACTTATAACTAAGTACAATTGTAACATGACCATGCATAAAAATATTTAACTTCTTAATGTCAGCACAAAATAAGAAACATTTTGTTACATTGTATACAATGGAACTGGACGCGTGGGGCATTGGATATGATGTGCTATTCACCAGAAAAGGGCACTGTTGACCGAGTCGGTAGCAATATCGCTTCACGACTCCATGAAAGTTTTATTATATGCATACATCTCATTTCAAGCTTTTCTTAAGTTCAACGACACCAAAAGAAAGGGCCTGGGAGTGGGTGCAAAATTAGATTAAATTTCAACGCAATGTTTTGACGTGTTGATTTAATAAAATTTCATTATCTTATATCATAAAACGTTAATAGCTGGATTTGATCTGGATTTGACTCCACAAAGATGGACAAAACGTGTAAGGTTACGATATGCCGAAATGACTCTTACTGCTTGTTTCTGCAGGGTTTACGTCGCGTTTTCATCAGTAATATAATTAAATGCAAATAGAAGGATTAATCAAGAACAAGATCTAAGCTTCACATAAGCAAATAAACTATGTGTGCCTTATAAAAGTTGCTAAAGTTCTATTGAGATAACTTCTTCTCAAACAAATATTTCATTATGCCATTAAGTCTCTCAATTTGGTTAATACCCACTTTCTCTGTGATTAAAAACGTTAAACCTTTAGTGTATGACAATCACTCGTTTTTCGACAATTTCACTAGAAAATTCAATTTCACGGTGTTTACTTTAACATAAAAGTTCACATTTCTTTCAGGTTATAACATTACCAAAAATGATATCTCAAAATTCACCGAGCACCTGTCCCGGGTCGTAAAAATGATTCCGCACTGATGTCTCATCAAACGAGTTATTCACGCACAAGATACATTGTATATTGCCCTTAAATTTGATTTAAAGCGAATAAAAAGATGTTATCAAAAAGAAAGTAGAAATGAAGCTTCTCGCGGGTTTATTTTTTAACAGAACCGTACTCGAGATTTGTATCACTATTAAAGTTGCGTAAATTGTCTTTATTGAAACGTCTTTTTATTCATACATACATACATACATACACACATACAACATACAACAACATACAACATACAACAACAACATACATACAACATACAACAACAACAACATACATACAACAACATACATACAACAACATACAACATACATACATACATACATACAACATACAACAACATACATACATACATACAACATACATACAACATACAACAACATACAACAACATACATACAACATACATACATACATACATACATAATCTTTATTGCATAAAACCTCATACAAAGTTTATAGCAAAACAATTCACAATCGATGAAAACGTGTTTCATAAAAAAGCCAGATTCTTAAAGCTGCAAATCTCCGTGTCAGGTACATGACAAACTGTTTTGTCTGTCACATGTTGGTACACATGGGATACAAACAAATGTTACATAGATGTTAATAAAGAGATTTAGTTGATCTGTGTACCTTTTAAAATTCAGAACGTTATCACGACATTTTTTTTATATCTATGTTTGATTTTGACACGTCATCGCCCTAAAAAAGACGCACAATTTAGGTTGCTTCTTCCCATCTACATGTATTCCCTTTCCCAAGTGAAAATCTGTGACAATAACTGCTATATACATGTCATTGAGGCTGTGTGCACTGCACAACCACCTACGAAAGCTAACAGGACCAAATCGAGGGCTTATTTATTACCTCCCCTGATATTTCCATTGGCAAAGTATTTCTCGGATTTATTCTAGATCTTTATTTTTAATTATGCGCCGCATATTGTGGAATGTCAGTGCACTTCAACAACCAATGTCACAATCAACAGTATTCACGGATATCAAAAGAATGTAATAATGTGTGACCATATACTAGTAGATTGTGTCCAGTTATTACCATGGAAACCATCAATATTTCTATCATGTAAACGGGTCAAGTGATTTCCACACGCAGTCTCGATTGTTTCATATTGTAGCATTGTTTTAAAGCACTAGATGCAGTTCTACCTGCATGCCGAACATATGATCCATTCAAAAAAGAAAAATATCTGTTTTTCACAGATGACAAAAACAAAATATCAGCTATGTCTATTGTGCTAGCTAGGTTATGAATTTACTAATTTATCGTTAGGACCCTGAATTGAAGACATAGGCACAGCCTAAAAACTTTGCTGACCCAAAATTGTATAAAAACGTAGTTATTTTTCCTATATTTTGATTTAATTTCGATAACTCCCAAACTTAGAAAAAACTCAAGATCGATAAGAATTCTGCAATCTTTATCATGTTTACGCCCATTATAGAAAAAAGCTACAACGAGTTCCGAACGATGAAAAAGACCGATTTATGTATTTTTTCTTGTATTTATCTTCTGCCTGATTCTAGGTGATATTGCATTCTAACGCCATCTGCCAATCTGTTATATCGCGGGCATAATTACCATTAAAAACTTCTTTGTGACGGCTTTTACTCAAATATTCCATCTTCAGCGCAAAAGTCAATACACCATCGATCAATTGATACCATTTAATAGAGATTTTTTATAAGTTGAAAAAGGTCTTATTTGGGAAATTAAACACTTTCGAAAATTATAGCTTTATCGTGGGCGATGAAACTTGAGAAAAATGATAATTAAACATCTCTTTGAATGGTATTTCATAGTTTATGTGCACTTTCTTGTTCTCTATTTATTTTTCCGCTAAATTACCTTTTAAATTGCCATAGTCAATTTTCGAATATAATTTCCATGTCCTTGTTAAAAATGCGACAGGCTATTAAAATTATGTTACCGTGGAGAACTGTCATGCCTTGAGACACGCGCCTCAAGTACGTCACGGCACGCGACCAAAACGAACGCGCTTTCTCAGGTAAAATATTGTCGTTTGGAAACAATTTAGAGTACATTCCTTTTTGCCCAGTTTGCAGAGGGCTATGATTTTAAAACATTCAGAGATATTATGTGTTTTGTTAGGTGATGGGGGAAGAATACATATCCATTGGTGTTTTGGGTTTATTTGATATGAACACTTTAAGTCAGGTTTATTCAATTGATCATTTTTAACTGATGCTAAGTGCACTGTATGTATTAAGATTGTTGACACAAAGTTGTCAAGTGTCATGTTGACAAAACTACACATTAATACCCATAAATCTTGTTTTTATGAATCGTCAAAAGTTCAGGCAACCATATTGTCGGTTTCAAATTTTTTAAAGAAAAATGAAGCGATTATCTAAAATTATGGTTTAAGTTACAGACGATCACCGTCAAAAGCTTGTGTGGTAATGTATGAAATATGAAATGGCCAGCAGTTATTTTAAGGGCAGATGTTTCTTCACGGTAAAGTCTTCCTCTCGTGACACTTGAAGACGGAACCCTGGCGCGCGGCACGCCTTAGGTGACCTTTAACGTATGGAACACCTGAACAGCGTAATTATACGTTGTCAACAACAGATAGAGACCATGAAAGACCATGAAAGACCCCAGACTGTGTGGATGTAAAAATGTGTAATCATTTTAGACAAAAACGGATTGAAAACGTATGAAATCGAGCATCATACGACGCAAAAACTGTCACAACTAAAGGTCTCAAGTGTTACATGTTTTTGTTGTGGTTTTAATTTTACGGTAATTATGTACAGGCTGCAACGGACCATTACTTCATAAGTATTCAATCTTGTGTAAAAATACCGACTGTTTCGGCTAATGAAGACTGTTTTTTTTTCTGACAGGCTTACATAGACTTGTAGCTCTAAACTAATGTTTAGACATTGCATTGGGTATTAAAAATGATATTTGACATCTTAGATTGATAAGGGTGTTGTAACGCCAGCGACTTTGGTGACGAAGTTGTTGATCGCACGCGCTATGGCTATAAAGAAGGTCTTTTGTTACACTACCACCTGCCTTTTAAAAATATTTACCTGACCAAATAAACTTTTAATGATGACCACATCTTTTATGCCCTTTGTCCGGTATTGTCGGTATGAAATTTGTGTTAAACAGCCTGTTAAACTCTATCAAAAGATCTTAAGTTTCCGTAAATATTTGCCATTTGGCTAAGATTGTTTTGAAAATATCTTAAGAGAGGCGGCATCTTGCTCTCTTTCATTTAGAGGAATAGCGTGGCGAATAATAATAATAATAATAATAATAATAAGAAAAAATGAAAATAATGATAAAATAATGCACGTGTTATTTACGATTACATAATGGCAAAATCAGAGTACTGACTGACTAGGCCGGCGCCTGAGGGAATTTCGCCTCAGGTGTCGACTTTGTTTGACATTAATAACTTCATATGAAAACTAAATTTGAAATGTGTACATGCATAATCAAAGAATGACAATGCGACGCTATTTTACATTTTTTGCTATGTTTATTAATCAGATCATTTAATGTCTTCACAAGTTTCTTAAAATTACAGCCTTTGGAGGATTAAAAAAACAACAACCATTGTTTATGTAAAAATGATACTACATAGCGTGAAAGTATGCCAAGGCCCTGATAAAGTACATATCATAGGGCCTGCGCAACTCCTAGGTATCGTTATGTATGCATACTAGTTAATAATGTTCGTCGCCAAGGTACCACAGGAATAACAAACATTAATGTAGTCCATAGAGAATAAAAATATGGAACGTGAATATAATATAAATGCTTTTTTAAAGTACACTTACATAGACATCTGACATAGTGGTATCTTTTATTATATACGATATATTATGATAGTACCCCCGAGGCTGGTTCTCTCCCCTTAAGCCTGTTTGATGGTCTGTACGGAAACTTACTTTTGGCACCACCACTTGTGAGAAATCCAGGAAGCTGTGACGAGTCATAAATTCATATATTGTAACACCTTGTTCTGGTGTATAATGTAATGCAATTTTATATTTTATCTTGATTGAGTATGGATTCGATTTCATTGGTTTCACGCCTGTTTTCAATAGTATCAATTATGTATTGTCAGTCAGTTAATTAAAGTGCCATAGTAAGCAGACAACAATAAATTCATAATTTATTGACATTTATCATTAAACGATAGTACACTCAAGATTGGTCCCCAATTTGTTCTCAGTCAGTTGCCTCATTAAACTCATAGGCCCCAAGTTCTTTTGAATGAAATTAGGGCCTTACACCCGACGCACAAAGGACTTGCTGGTAAATATAACTGCTATTGGTGGCTTTGTAGATGGTGAATCCACCACCGTGGTCGACTGGTTAGACTCGCCGATTTGAAATCACTTTAACTTCTCATAGATTTAAGGTCATAGATTCGAGCCCTGCTACCGACCATGTCTCTCTATGTGAAAAGGATGGCAGTATCTTAGAAAGGGTAGGATTTTTGTATTTATTCTAGATAACTTGCCCTCCTGAATGACGATGATGCTAATAATAATGATAATGATAATGATGATGATGATGATGATGATGATGATGATGATGATGATGATGATATGATGTGGGTGTGATGATGATGATGATGATGATGATGATAATAATAATAATAACAACAATAATAATAATAATACGAACAAGAAGAAAAACTGACTTTTTCTCTACTCGGGATATAATTTTGATGACCAAATTAACAAGCTTTGATATTCAATATTGATTGCTTTTTTCATAGTCAAATGGCTCGTTTTTAAAGAGAATCAGGATTCTATCAATTATTCGGAACACCCCTGAGACACTTGAAGGATTTCCGCTAGGAACGCCGACCACGCCTCCAGACGATAACAAGGTATCAAGCAGACGACATTATTAAAATTGATGATGACAAGAAAATGGTGGGTTACAACCTCAAAATGATGAGAAATATTGTTCATAAAGTCCCCCATTGTGTGAATTGATTGCATCTAAACCGAGCTGGGGACATTTTCTTATTCGCAAACGCGAATAATGGATCATAATTGGTTTAGTCTTCAATTGTAAGACTAATGGTTATCGCTATCTGGTGATGAACGCTCAATCAGATGTTAAATATTGTTGCGGTTGTTCTCGGACAATATGGCTTTTGGACATTTTCCCATTACAGCTGCAAGAAATTTCCTTTTTTCGGCGATAATGTGAGGGATCTTGTGTCCTTTGACTCAATAACCGCCGCTAACAATAATAACGACGACGCTGGTGAACATATTGACGATGACAAATATTATGAAAAAGGAGGACGGCAGAGTGACCAAGCAAAACATAATATATAAAATATAAAGTGACAATGCTGTTGCCCGTAACTAACACGTTTTCACCGTAAGGCTGGTCTGACTTCCTTTAAAATAAGAAGCAGCAGAGGGCAGTGAAAGGTGAGTTTAGACTGCTGTTGATAATGACCATATTACTTCCGTTGATTATGATCAAGAAAGCAAACCGATGACAATGTTGATGATGACGGCCATGATACAAAAAAAATCCCGCACGTGGCCGAGAAGAAGTGATAGTTGATATAATTCGATATTTGTACAAATTCTGTAATACATTCATGACATGAAAGCATTAAATACTTTTGCAACACAATATTTTTTTCAGCAGTCCCTGTCTTTATTGTCTGAGGCATATTGTGATTCCGGAGAAACAGCGCAGACAGCAGGAATCATCAAATTCCTCTCAAAGCATTCTTTTCAGACGCAATACCATGTAAATTCTATACCAAGGAAAATAATTGCAAAATAATGAAATAATTGGTACCAGACTAAAAGATAAAAAAGACTTTATTGGATTTGGATCTTATGTCTTTCAATTCTTATGGGTTGCCAGTATTCTGTTCGGTGATTACCCATGCTGCGTTGTATTTCTGTCTGTTTTATTGGTGAACAATTTAAAGTACGGCTTGTTTCTTTTTTGAATTTTGCGAAATGGGTGAATTTTAAAGATGATATTATAGAATTATATTGGTAATAACGCCCATAAAATCATAAACCAGATAATTGTACGTTAGAATGTTCGCACAAAATTAGTCCTGCAGTACGCTATCTCGGTGTAAAATCAAAATTAAGATAAATTACTTAAAAGTTATGTTCGTCCAATATCGCAAATAAAATCACATCATAACCTTGCACAGATAAGATGCTTATCCGTATTGTTAGACGAGTTTTAATTGGCCCCCGGTTGTGCACGCAAGCCAGTAAAAAGTTTCGTCACTTGGTCAACAATGGCGGCGTAACTTTTGACTGGTTTCACCTGCTTTTTCCACAATGGGGCACCGCAGGCGATATTCGTATATGATCGCTAGGTTTATGTGCGTCGCAATCAGGTGTAGAACTTGTACTTTGCTATAGTTACATTAATGATTGTATGTCATTCGCCGCATTCAGTAATTAACATTTATAAGTATACTTGAACTTGCCCAAAAATTGAGTAAATGAATCCAAGTAAGAAAATCAGCTTGCGTTACTAACCTAGAATAAATTTCACTTTAACCGTTTTAAACAATATTTTCGAAAAAAATGCGCCGGCGACCCGAGCAAAATTGCTCTTAAAATGAGAATAAACATATGACATAATTGCAATTTTTGCTTTATTGTTGTCTTTTATCAAAAACAAACTTGTGTGAGAACGGACAATATGTCAATTTAATAGCAGAACAAATTGATATATATTTTTTACTAAAATGTAGCTTTCCGACATAACGACCCGAACAAGGAATGCCTTACAGTCTTACTCTGTCAGCTGCCATAACACATTTCACTTGTACTAAATGCTGAAGATATAAACTGGAAATGCTCAACATGACAGCTTATTTTGGAACAGATATAATATACATTTCATTCTGGATAACATTTTAAAACTGCCCCATTTATATAGAATAATTCATGCATGTAGATGGTAGGTAAACGGATCTGCAAGCATATTTCAATCGGCATCAATAAATGCACTAAATACTAGAACGAATTAGACGGACTGCTGCTGCTAATACTGTATTTGGGAAGAAATGTTCATGAAACTCACACCAGCTCAGTCAATAGGGACAAATTATTACTTTAAACGAAGACATTTGAATCATGTAAAGATAGACATCGGATATGATTTTCTGTAATAAACAAACGCTACGCATCTGAAACATTATAATCTCCGGATATATATCCATAACAACAGCTTGCGAAATTTGATGATTTCTGGAGGAATCACGGGTACGGTTTCATTAATTCAACCATGCTCCTTTTGTTAAGATGTTTCATTTGAGAGATAAATCAATGCCTTCTGTTTCTACATAAACACTTGTAAGAATAGATAAACGTCTATTCGACATGAAGAATGTTTCCTGATAGTGATGCATTGTTTGATGGCAAACAAGCTGTGGCCCATGGTTTTGTATGCAGGGTGATACCTGTGTTGCAGGCATGTGCATTGAAACCATTAATTTATTAACCTTACTCGCGGTAAAGCTGCTGGACAAGATGCTATCACTCACTCCTTTAAATTGCTTTATTGTACGTTTTTCATTATGAATCATTGACATATGTGTGGGCCGTTCATAAACTTCTGAATAACCGTCTTGCAAGATGCTGCCTCATACAGTAAAAACTTCCGTTGCTGTCGATATTATGGCTGGAAATGTTTTAGTTCCATAACTGTAATGCAGCCAGGCGATTACCATTACCCCAGATAGATTAGAATGCTCATTTTATACATATTCGTGGGCGTATAAAAATCCCTATACCCTTGCACAGCTTTCGTCTCCGCATGCATGAGTCACGGTGAATGTTTTGAGCAGCTATCTTAAAAATGAGTAAATGCAGTCGGTAACGTGTGCGATCTGAAAAAATCTGTAAAATTGTTGATGAGTTTTAAGCTGTTGATGAAATGGAGAAGACAGAGAAAAGAGCGATGATAAAGTACATTGTATCTGCACATGAAAGGAATGTCATTCAGGGAAATTAATGGAGACATGAAAAATGCACTAAGTAATGCTTAATCCAAGCTAGACAGCTGAAGTCAGATGTACCAGGCCAGTACCATAGTATCATGCATTCACACAATGTCTGCGATATCATCCAGAGCACATGGGATGGCACCGGATCCTTCAGGTCCCTCCAGGGAGAAGTAGCATCGGGCTCTTAGCTTTGATAGAATCCATCCAAACTCAACTTAAAGTCAGGAGGCGAGAGAGAAAATCTACTAGCTACACAATCATACTGAAGAAGTAAAAGCAAGACTTTATCAAAGTGGCATTGCAACGCAGAATGACTTTTCAAAAAGAAAACAGAAAATATTCTGTATAAGAAGGATATCCAAATCTGCTGCATTCAAGAGACTCACCTTGCGAAGGCAAAGTCCTTTAAAGTTAGAGGTTATAAGTGCTTCTGTTATGACAGATTAGATAGAACAAAATGAAGATACGCTACACTGGTACGAAACAATATTGGTGCAATGCAAACCACTACGCACATGGGTTTGAGCCTAGACTGAGCGACAAGGTGATGAATGTTGTCAACCTTTACTCCCAAAACTTCTGTCCTTGGATTCAATCAGCGTTGTGGACATCAACTTGCTTTAAAAACCATTCTCATATCTGGGGATATGACCACAAAGACAAACGTGGAAAAGAGGTTGAAGACTGGCAAGATGAATACACACTGGTGTT